>PVKU01005294.1:0-126379 GCA_004027475.1 Anoura caudifer | reverse complement strand
CAGCATAATTGGTTATTTAACCCCTTTATTTGAATGTCAATAACCTTCAGTAAGTGTCTGAAAAGTTCAGGCCCAAAAAAGGCCAGTTTGGAACAGATTTGGGTGATCTCACATATATGGTGGTCAGTGGGTCAGGAGAAGAGAATTTATACCAAAGATGGAATAGAAACCCAGAAAATGAAAATATAACTCTCTTGTGTCCCAGGTTATATTTAAAATAGAGAAAAATGTTGCACATAGCACAAGTTTGCCTGGACCTAAAATTTCAAGGAGTACATTTATTTCTTCCCTCTCCTCTCCTCTCCTCTCCTCTCCTCTCCTCTCCTCTCCTCTCCTCTCCTCTCCTCTCCCTCTCTCTTTCTTTGGTCATTATTCCTGGGTGCAAGAAATGAAAAAGATAGTTAATGAAGAAAACTCCCCAGTCATACTTTTTAGGGACTGGACCAAGCAAATAATCACCCTAAGCCAGTAGATCTTTGTGTTTCTGGACAAAAAAAAAAAAAAAAAATGGTTAGAACATGGGAGGAGTTGGATAGGGTTTTCTTCCCCCCAATTTAACTGACCAGGAGAAGGTGCAGGTGAAGAGATTCACATATATTCCCATGGATTGGGTCTGGGACCTCACTGTCTTCCAACCAAAGTAGAAACAGTGGAACATCACTTGTCCCTCTATTATTTATCCTTGGAGTGTCTATCCAAAATGCCCACAAAACCATGGATAAAGCTAAGAAATTTGGAAGAAGCATGTAAGTTAAAACTAGCTCAAAGTCACTTGCTTCTTCTATTTATTTATTTGGTCTGAGATGATTCCCACATTCACTTACCATATGGCATTAAATCATTCTGGTCCTTGAGTTATTATTACATGATTCAAAGAGTATAATTTACAGACTTGCCAGCCCAGGCTGCACTGTGTCCCACACCAAAAAAAGACCACAAGGAGGGGAGAAGAAAAATGACTGTTTCCTGGTAGCCCATATTTACGCAATTTTCTTTCACCACAGATTGTTTTGGCAGTCTAGACAGAGTCTTGTAAAATCCTTCCCTGATGTCATCCACATCCTTCCTTGATAAGTTCAAAATGAGTCTGGAGCAAGCATGGCTCCCCTAGCAATGTCATACAAATAATTAGTGCCGTGCCACCCCAGAGAGGCCTTTGGACTCCAGTGATTTCCACATGAAGGACCGGACTGATGAGCTGGCCACCAGATTATGTAAATATGTGGCGGAGAATGCAGCTGCTGACGGGCAGAAAGGAACACACATATGGGCATTTCATGTTTGAAAGAACCTTGTGGAAAACAAAACAGATTAGAGAGAGAAGTTGGCCAGATTCGGGGAAAGAAAGATTAAGGAAATTATTTTCTTGTTGAAGCCGGGGACACATGTCAAGATTAATGATTCCTTGAAAGGCAACTTAAAATTGTGCTTTTAAGAGAATGCATTGGATCTTATGTCTATCACTGTTGTAGAGGGGAAACTTTCCACATTAGGATTTGAAACACAGGTTATGAGAAGTGGAATTTATTCTTTTATCATTTTATTTCTTTTTCATCCGTCAGTATAGTAATATGTTACATACACCAACACATGGGTAATAGGATAGAGGATTCAGAGCAATGTTCTTATTCTCTCACATAAGACACATTCAAGTGGCTACCAGGCTTATAGTTTCATTGAAAATCAATTCCCGTTTGTTAAAAAGAATTCTGTATCGGAAAACATAAGGGTAGACACAGACCTCTATTAAAGGTTTAAAAACTTTTGTGTGCTAAATTTTTATTTTGATGTGGTTGCATATTTCTTGCCTTCAGAGGAAATTGAAAGAAAAATGCTTCACACTATACTTGCAATATTCTCTTCAATTTAATTAAATTCTTTTAAAAAATGAAGTTGTATAAAAAGGAGTAAGAAATGTTTGATTCCATTCTTACATTTTTTCTGCAGCTGGTTAGCTCAGAACAAGAAATGCTCTTTCCCTGAATCCTGACATGTTTCTCAACTTTTTAGCCCCTCCTCTCTCCATTCACATGTCAAATGCCTTACTTCGCACGCCCTATTTCTGTTCTTGCTGAGCTGTTTCAATACCTTTCTAAATTTTCTCCTGTACAGCCTCCACTGGTAACTAAAACATAGACCTAATCATGTTCTCTCACAACTTATAGCAATTTGATGATCTCTGAACTTCCTGCCGCTCCCTGCCAACAGCCTCTGCCTGCCACACGCCACTACCTACCCTCTGCTGAAGTTGCATCTTCCACCATTGCCTGGACCCTCAGGTCCTTCGAAGTGTCCAGTGCCTTGGCCAATTCCTGCCCCCTTTTCAGTAATGCACCCCATTTCATCTGCCTGCTACTCATTCTTTAAGAAACAAACCCATACCACTCTATCTGTCTATGTGGTCCTAATGGGTTCCTTTAATTGAACAGTTCTGTTCCACATCCCACAGCTGACACCACGTGAAAACACGTGTTGGTCACCCTTATATTGGCTACAGCTTCTGCCTGAACTCACTATTATTAGGTATATCTAGTTCACCACCCCCAACTCTGTGTCTTCCCAGTCTCCAGCCTCTAGTTTATCCCCAACTGTTTTATAAAATTTATTTTTATTGTGTAAGTTTAAGTTGTACAGTGTGTTAATTTGATACACTTACATATACCACCATCATATTAGCTAACACCTCTACCATATCACATTGTTATCATTGTTTTGTGTGTGTGGCAATAACATTTAAGATGCCTCCATAGTTCTTGAAGCATTATTCATAATAGCTGAGATATGGAAACAAACTGTGTCCCTCAGTAAGTGAAAGGATAAAGGAGTTGTGGGGCATACTATTCAACCATAAGAATGCAGCCCTGCCATTTGTCATGATGTGGATAAATCCTGAGGGCATTATGCTCCGTGAAATAAGTCAGACAGAAAAAGACAAATGCTGAATGAGATCACTTACATGCAGAACCTTAAAAAGCCAAACTCATAAAAACAGTGTAGAAGGATGGTTACCAGGTGCTAGGGGCAGGGTGGGTGAAAGGACTCAAGGATGTGTAATTTAGGGGCACAAACTTGTAACCGGGAGATAAAATAATTCCTGGAGATCTAACGCACAGTGTAGTGATTATAGACAACGATACTGTATTATAAACTTCAAAGTTGCTAAGAGACTAGATCTGACTCTGGCCTTTGATGTTAGTTTGCAACTTCCATTTGTGTCATCTGCCTTGATTACTCCACTTAACTGTGGGGCTTACTGTTTTGTCAGACTTTCCAGGAGGGCACACTGGCATGTGTGCCTCAGCCCAACCAACCAAGAATCCCCAGTTCCCCTAGGGATCCCATAAAACTGTGTGCTCTGTTCTTCTCCAGTAGAGACCATCTCCTATTAGTATTATGTTTTTACCAGGTAGAAAGCTCTTAAGAGCAATTGTGGTATCTTATTCATTCTGGTATCCTCAGGGCATGAGTTAGTACCTGATAGACAGCAGTGGGTGCAAACCTCCAATTTCCCACCTATTTATCTCCCTATATCCACCTGCTTTACCAGATTGCTTGGAATACAGTGGGCCCTCGATAAATATTTTTGGATTAAATGAATACTGTTGTTAATTTCCCTTTATCCCGCTTGACTTGTTATGATGAACATAAATAGTTTCTGTGATTTTATGTGAAGAAAAGGGAGAATCATGAAGACCTCTTTGAAAACAGAGAAATATTGTGGTTATGTCTTTCTGAATTCAGATGGTAAACCCAATTGAGAGACTAAATTGGGACTGTATCCCTAATTAAAATTTGTGTCTGTGGAAATACAGCTTCAGTGTTACTGCCCATGACAAAAATACAAAGGGCTCTCAAACAGGTGCATCAGAGAAGCAATATTAAAAAGCAATTATTTTCAAATTCTTTAAAAAATCCATTTGATTACAAAGCAATGCGTTCTAAAAGTTTTTAATAATAGTTTGAAAAGTAAGACTAGCTTATTTTTAAAAGCTGTGGATCCCCAGTAATATTATTCATGGTTATATCATAAATACCTATGCTAAATAACAAGTCTAAAAGACATTTAAGTAGCTTTTTAACTGGTCCTTCTTCCATTTACTTATCACATTTCCATCGTTCGTTCATGCAACTACCATGTGCAACGACTGTACAGGTGTGATGTTTGCGATGCCCTGGGAGAAAAATAAAGCCTACTTAAAGCACAATTCCATAAAAGGATTGGCTATCCAACCTAACCTTCTGTAGTCACCCAAGTTTACAAATAATGGGGTAGGACCTCTATATAATTCAATTTCACTTATAATTTGGAAAATATAAATTAAAACTACAATAAGGTATAGTCACTCTTTGTCTATAATATCTACAGTATTGCAACTTCAGAGCACGGGAATAGCAGATATTGGTACTCACATAAGGGAAATTTTACTCCCACACATTGCTGGCACGGGTGGAAATTGCTAAAGTCATTCTGATGAAAAATTTGATAAATATACAGAGAAACTGAAAGTGTGTTTGCCCTGTGACTCAGCTTTTCCACTTGAGTATATTTCTTTAAAAACAAAACAAAAACCCTCTCAATCTAGACATGTTCATCGCAATATATTTTTTATCAGTAAGTACGTAAATAAATAAAATTGACTACTCCCTTAATTTCAATTGGTAAGAAAATAAATAAATTGTGGTAGAATTTATATGATGGTCCAGACCAGTTAAAATAATCATGAATATATCCAAAAATAATATTGATGAGTGAAAAAAATTGCAAAATTACATATTAACATGTAAGTTTAAATGCACAAATAAAATGACAGCATATGGATACTACTATATACATGTAAAGGAATGAAAACCAATTTGGAAGTATACATTCAAAGCTTATTTTGGTCATAGCCTCTGGGAAAGTGGGGAAAGTAATGAGCCTTAGAGGGTCATATTTAAGCGATATTTAGATTTATCTATAAATTTTTATTTCTTAATAAACACAGGCAGCAACAATGACAAAACATTAACAATTGTTAATTCTCGGTGGTAGGAATATGAGCATTTGTTATATTATCCTTTGAGCTTTTCTACATTTCTTCCATTTCTTAAAAAACACAAATGTGAGCAAGTTAACACTAACACCCAAATCACAGTGGCTTGTAGCCCCATCTGCCAGCTCAGGACCCTGGTCCAAAGGCAAAGGACACCAGTGTGGGTCCCTGGTGACTCTTGCATCTGCGGGAACAAGGCTCCTCACGTCCTTCCACTGCAGCCCTGTTGTTTTAGCCCATTGAGCTGCTGTTCCAGGATATCAGTTTGGGGAGGGGGGCGGCTATGAACAACAGGAACTTCCTTCTCACAGTTCTAAAGGCTGGGAAGCCCAAGGTAAGGTCAAGGTGCCTGCAGATCTGCTTGTTCTGGTGAGGGCCTGCTCTTGGTTATAGACGGGTGTCTTCTTGCTGTGTCTGCACATGGGAAACATGGCAAAGGAACCCTCTGGGGTCTCTTTTATAAGGACACTACTCCATTTATGAGGCTCCACTCTCATGGTCTAATTACTTGCCAAAGGCCAGCTCCTTCTACCATCACACTGGGGATTAGGTTTCCACATGTGAATTTAGGAGGGATGCAAACATTCACGTCTATAGCACTTGTCATGGCATCTGCTGCCTGAGCTCTCATGGCTACAAAGGCACTATGTAGTCTGAGGCAAAGGACAAGCATGTATGTGTGCATGTATGTGGCTATATGTGTGTATGTGAGCATGTCTGTATATACTTGTTTGCATGTGTGCCATGTGCCAAGGAACTAGCTCTCTCCCGGTTCTGTGCCTCCCACCCCTTTGGCACCTGGGCCTCCCAACAGCCTGCACAAATAATCTCTCATCACTGTGGGCACCTGGTACCAATCCCTAAGGTGGTACCCCCAGCCCACCCATTCACCTCCTTACCTTGAAGGAGGAGAGAGAGAAGGAGACAAAAGAGAGGAAGTAGGGTTAAATAAATCCCTCCCTCCTACTCCAACCCACCCAAAAGATAAAACGTCAAATATATCAGTTTATGCAAATAATCTACCCAATCTGCCAACAAGCAGATTTCTCTAAAGAGCTCAGCTAGGGCAACTTGCGATGTAGTCCTAAAAGTATTACTTCAGAAAAATGCAGGCAGCAATGAGAATTCCTATAAAAGACTGTGCTCCATGAGCAAATGTACATTGCTTGTCATGAGTATTTTTGTAACATGTATCAAGTTTATATTAGGAGCTCGGAAAATGGCCTCCAGCCCCCCTTCACCATAGGAGAGCTCCCATGACCGGAGCGGTGGCAGGAGACAGGCTCCTCTCCGACCCACAACGGCTTCTCCCTTGCCCCACACTGTGCTGGTTCCAGGCAGCCTCACGTGCACTGGGCTAATGTTACTGACCAGAAAAGGCTGCAGACAGTATAGGACTCGCCTAGCCTGAGTTGTGCCTGTGGGGCCTCTGTGTGCTGCCTGCCCCTCCAAGAGACTCTGAGCTGTGCTCTGGGGGCTGTGGCTCTAGAATGGGCTGTTTAAATATTCAGAGGGAAGAATTTCTTTCTGCCTGGAGCTGGAGCTGAAAATATGTCTTCCATTTGTATCCTTTTATGAAGCCATGACCTTTCTAGGTGATAGCATTAAATACGCCCCGGTCAGCGCATCCCAGTTAACTCTCACTTCCAAAATATGCTCTGTGGACACTAGTCCCAAAGGATGTTGTGGTTGGTTCCTGAGGGGAAAACCAAGTCAGGAAGGGAAGGTTTCTGTCTTCCAAAAAGCTTGATAAACACAGCATAAAACAAAGTTTAAAATACATTTTTTTTTTACTACTGGTCTTTTCAGAGTCTTTAATATGCTTTGCATTCTGTGAATTTTCAATAGGGAATTATGGTGTATTAAAGAAAAGGAGGTTAATTACAAACTGCCACAACTGCTACAAATGGGCAAAAAGGCACAGTGATGGAGAATACAGGCACGGAGAGAGGGAGCCTGCTACTGCAGGAGATGACCGGGCATGACCTCCCTAGGCAGCGATACTTACATTGTGAGGAAGGATGAGAGCCAGCCTTTGCAGAATTAGGTGGAGGAGAGAAGAGGGGGACTGAGGGAAGAGCATGTGGGCACATCCTGATGTGGGCGGGGCTCGAGGCCACTGCATCAGGAAGCTGTCGAGGGGAAGTAAGAGGAATCTTGTTGGGATTTTATCCAAAGTGCAACAGAACATCAGTGAGGGCTTCCAGCCAATGCTCAGGTCACACTGCTGCCTATTTTCATGCCCCATGCCTCACAAACCTTACTGGGGCCTGAGGGAGAGGCATTATACTTGGCTGCTGAATTCCACGGTGCCAGGTAGACATGAAAGAAACAATTCTCTATGCTAAGAGCATTGTAGAGATAAAAACAAATGGTGTGGGAATGCAAGTCAGGGACACGTAAAGCCTGTGTGGGGGAGTCTCCTTCCAGGGGCACAGGCCTACCTCATTGAGAGCGCTGTCCACAGCACAGTATGTGACTCACAGTCTGGCTGCCCTCTGCTACCTGGCACGTCTCGGGTGTCACACCACAAAGGGATATCACATATCCAATGTCAGTACAAGTGAGCATAAATGAAAAGCTAACTTTCTTCCTGACATCCCCTCAGATCATCCTGCCACTGCTGTCACTGACTCTGTGTTCTCTTTATGACATGTCACTCCTGAGGAGATCCTTTGTCAACAGGATTAGATCCAAGTTCCTGAGAATAGCAAATAAGATTCCTGTTGTTCTGGATCCTCTTACTGGCCTCTTCCCCTCCACCCTGCCATGTGCATCACTCTCTGTAGCCACCTGAGTTCCTTTCTGGTTCCCTGAATACATCACACTCTTTCTAGCCTTTGTGTCTTTACTTTGTACATATTCCTTTCTTGCCACCTGGGGAAGGGAAGAACTCCCTTCCCCTCCCTCCCACCATTGGGGCATTTACAGTAAGTACCTCATCCACAGATGAAGAAAACTGAGGCAATAGAGGCTGAGCAATTGGTCAACATCACTTGACTAGGAAGCAGTAATTTGGATCCAGAGACTAAGCTCCTAGTACCTATATTACACTACTGTTAATTACTTCCTCTCATTAGATTATTTTGCTAGGATTTTTCTTTTTTCATGAAATTTATTACTCAATGTTCCTTTGCTTTACACAATTATCACTTCTTAAAATGTTAAAACATTTCTATGGTGTTTGATAAGCAGGCACTGTCCTGAGATTCCTAATACACACACACACACACACACACACACACAAGAATAAAGCCTGAAGTGACCCTGACCCCCTCTCCAGGTCTATGACCCAGTGATGGTGATGGAATGATATTCATGTAATTCTGCTTGAGAAATACAATGACTATCACCCTAAGCATAACAAAGTCAATGTATGAACCTCAACCTATCAACAGTGGTAGGGTAGGGGGAGAGGTTCACCAAGTTCCTCAACAAGGGTTGGGAAGAAATCACAGATCTCTGCCTGTCTTCAGGGGGCCACTTGTGGGCCAAACCTGGGCTTTGGGGAAGTGGGTTTGCCTCTCACTCCACCATTTACTTTGCTTTTGGCAAAGGACCTAACTTTGCAGAACCTCAGCTTTTTACTTAGAGATGTCGCTAGTCTTTCATGAGCAACATGAGAGTTAAATAATAAAAAGTACACACAGTCCTTAAATTAGTATTCGGCACATAGATGTTGCTCAGATGTTATCGTGCTAGACATTATTGTTATTATGTAAAATAGGCGCAGGAGCAAGAAGAACTTTATACAGTGGGTATAAGCATTGAATCACTTAAAAGCAAAGCTATCAGAAATGTGCCTGACTTGTAATAACCTCAAATATAAATGTTGGTCATTATTATTATTTTTAAAAGCTAATCTATTTAAAGTTTATCATTTATGTGCCATATATTTTTTGAGGACAGGCCTCCTACTTAACTTTTTCCTCTTAAAAGAATTCTTTCTAGGCTGAAACTCTGAAAAATCTCAATGGAAATAAACTTTTTTTTGTCAACTTTGTAACAGGATTCAAACCCTAACATAGCTGATATAGCAGTTTAAATGATGTTTATGTTTTCAGTTTGTGCAGTTGGTAAAACTGTTTTCAGCTTAGGAAAAGCCAACTAAAACATCTCACTCCTAAGATCTGTCACAAACAAGTTTAAATATTTTGTTTTAAAATTTTGGGAAGTGGTGATGAACTCCAATTTGCAAGAAAATTATCTGATGAGGAAAAAAAAACATTACTTTAAATTTTGTTTTCAATTGATTTTGACAAAAAGAAGATGAATGTTCCAATGGAAAATCAGAATGGGATCCTCAGGGAGAATTTTTATTTTCCTTTTGGAACATCCAAGGGAGAATTTCAAGGAGTGGGATGGAGAGGAGATCAGGAAGCTAGTACTGTGGGTTCCATGAACGAGATGAGATCCCACTGTAACCTAGTTGCCATGGGCAACCAAAGAAACACTAACACTGAAAGAAAGGGCTTTCTGGTTTTGAAATGATGTTTCATTACATATCATCTGCAAAATACTGACTGAGGAGTCAGTTGATGCCAGTTCTGCCTCTGCCATTGGTCAGAGCTGCGGCCTTAGGTAATTTATTTAACCTCTCTGCCTTTTAGAACCATTATGTGTAATGTTTGTTAGTTGGACTTGGTGTTTTTTACCCTCCATTTTAAGCTCCTCTAAATTTAAGCTCCGGGTAAGCAAATGTGGGAGGTGTAACAAGTGTCTAAAACATTTCTAACACTGAATGTACTGGGCTTCATGGGGAGCAGATGGTTTAGTTTAATTAACTCACACTTTTTAAACACCTACTAAGTGCTATATACATATACAAAAATAAATGTAAAATGAAACGATATAGATATAAGGGTAATATAAACATAAAAATGCAAAGAGAAATCGTGTTTTCTCTGGGAGTTCCCATTCTAGGAGAAGAGACAGTAGTGTAAATAATTTGCAAAATTGTGAAATTAAATGCAGCAAAAGATACTGCTATGGATGTGGTTGGGGTTAGCGGTGATTCCAGGTAGTGTCCCGAGTGAAATTTTAAGGATGAATATTAAACATTTAGACCATTCTACAATCAATAAAATTCACATGTAAATGAACTAGCTGCCTCAGTTGATGGTCTCATATATATGTGTGTAAAGTGGCCCTTTTGGAAATAAGACAACCCTTTGGGTGTGTGTCGGACATTTAAATATTGTTGCTACTCAGTAAGTAGTTTAGAGTTCTTTCTCTCTAGGCTTTCTTGCAGGGCCATATTTATAACATTTTGTAAACAAGAGGACAAACCTCCCACTGCCAACATGACCTTGCCTGCACAGGACTCAGTTCCTGTCTGCTCCCACCAGGCAGGAACAGGGCAGACCCAATGCTATTTTCAACCAGCAGCACCTCTTAGATGAGTTACCAGGCAAGCCAGGGCATAGATTCCAAAGGAACATAGCCAGGACAGCCAACGATTCTTTTTGTGGTGTTCTGTGAAGATGCAAAATTGCTTCAAGGACTACCCCAATGTCACTCAAAATTCCAGGGCATTGTTTCTTGCACCCCAGAAAGTTAATCTGCTCTTATGGCAACCATTCTCTTCAACCCAAACTCTAGTCATTGGTTTTGGGCTCAGGTAATTTTTTTTTAAAGCAGAATAGATTGTCTAAAAGATGGATTTCCTTTTATGCAGTTATTTATCCTATCCTGGAAGAAAACTGGAACCCCAGGAGGATCTGTTATAGTCTGTTTTCTCCCAAGTAGGAGACAGCTGGTTATAATGACCACTTCTGGAGTCCAATTTTGAGCCAGGCTCTTTTACAAGCATTAGCTAGCTATATCCTCTTGAGTATTTACAATGGCAGGTACCATTTTCCCAGGAGCCTGAGGCTCAGAGACATGAAGTGACCCAAATGGAAGAAATATTGCAGTAAGAAATTAAAACATACTTCCGGCCAAGATGGAGGCGTAGGCGGACATACTGTGCCTCCTCTCACAACCACAATTAAGGACAACAAAAATATAGAACAAAAAAAAAAAACAAAACCCCTACCAGAACAGATAGAGGATGGAATTGTATGGAAGTCTGACAACGATTAACCGGGACCTGTAAGAGGGGCGGAGTTGGCGGTCAGCAGACAGGGGTCGAGGCGAGAAGAAGTGGTAGCTGGTGGTCCCGGGTGCACAGGCGGCAGTTACTGGTTGCAGGGAGGCAATGAGCAGACCAAGAGAGGTGCACAAAGTGGCTGACTGTGATCACACATTCATGCGCAGATAAACCAAGTGAAAATGGACAGTGAGACAGACTGTGCAGCAAGGCCCCAGTGCTGGGAATAAAGACTAAAAAGCACCAATTGAGAACACTTGTGAGAGTTGGGGTGCCACCAGGGAATCCCAGCCTCCCGGGAGAGTTTGTTGGAGAGACCCATGGGGTCCTAGAACGTGCATGAGCCCACCCACATGAAATCAGAGCCAGAGGGGCCCAATTTGCTTGGGGAAATGGGTGGAAGGGACTGGAGACCGCAAGACAACAGAGCAAGTGCCATTGTTCCCTCTGTAACCCTGCCCCCACATCCAGCATCACAACCCAGTGACTGGGTTGCCCCGCCCTGGTGAACGCCTAAGGCTCCGCCCCTCATACGTAACAGCTGCAACCAGACAAAACATAAATAAATGAATAAAACCAAGGATGGGTCAAATGGGAGAACAGATAGGGGCCCCAAAGGTAATTTATCTAAGCGACCAAGAGGTAACCAACCTCTCAGAAGCACAGTTCAAAATTCTGGTGATTAAGAAGCTCACAGAATTGGTTGATTTTGGTCGCAAATTAGATGAACAAATGGAGGCTACAATAAGGGAAATGAAGAAAAATGCACAGGGAACCAATAGTGATGGGAGGAAAATTGGGACTCAAATCAATAGAGTGGACCAGAAGGAAGAAAGAAACAACCAAACAGAAAACAAGGAAGAAGCAAGAATTCAAAAAAATGAGGAGAGCCTTAGGAACCTCCAGGACATCTTTAAACGTCCCAACATCTGAATTATAGGAGTACCAGAAGGGGAAGAGGAAGAGCAACAAGTCGAAAACTTATTTGAACAAATAGTAAGGTAGAACTTCCCCAATCTGGCAAAGGATATAGACTTCCAAGAAGTTCAGGAAGCTTAGAGAGTCCCAAAAAAGGTGGACCTGAGGAGGAACACACCAAGGCACAGCATAATTACATTAGCCAAGATTAAAATGAAGGAGAGAATTCTAGAAGCAGCAAAGGATAAGGGGACAGTCACCTACAAAGGAGTTCCCATCAGACTGTCAGCTGATTTCTCAAAAGAGACCTTCCAGGCAAGAAGGGGCTGGAAAGCAGTATTCCAAGTTATAAAAGTCAAAGACCTACATCCAAGATTGCTCTATCCAGCAAAGCTGTCATTTAGAATGGAAGGGCAGATAAAGTGCTTCTCAGATAAGGTCAAGTTAAAGGAGTTCATCATCACCAAGCCCTTATTATAGGAAATGTTAAAGGGACTTTTCTAAGAAAAAGAAGATAAAAAATATGAACAATAAAAAGACAGCAAACTCACAGGTATTAACAACCACATCTGAAACAAAAGCAAACTAAGCCAACAGGTAGAACAGGAGCAGAAACACAGAAATGAAGATCACATGGAGGGTTAGCAACAGGGGAGTGGGAGGAGGAGAGGGGGGAAAAGGTACAGAGAATAAGTAGCATAGATGGTGGGTAGAAAATAGACAGGGGGAGGGCAAGAATAGTGTGGGAAATGTAGAAGCTAAAGAACTTATGACACATGGGCATGAACTAAAGGGAGGAATGTGGGTGGGAGGGGGTGTGCAGGGTGGAGGGGAATGATAGGGGAGAAATGGGACAACTGTAATAGCATAATCAATAAAATATAATTAAAAAAAGAAATTAAAACATTTATCTAGCCTGGATTCATCCTTAATGCTGGTGGAGTGTTTCTTACAGAGGTACCCATGGGAATGAGGGCTCAGAATCCAAGTTTGTCAGCCAAAGACTCTCTTTCTCTGTAGAGGAGTCTTTTGTGATCCAGTTACCCCTGGAGTCATCGTCAGGTGAGATATAGGCCAGACAAATTGATATTTTGTCAAAACAGAAAAATCTTTGGACGTTTGTCATGAATTTTGTTAATCTTACCTTTGTTTGTCACTGTTCAAGTTTACCTGTGAGTTATATCCCTAGGGATACCCTCAATTACGAGTCAATATTCTAGCAAAGGTGGCTGTCAGGTACATTTCCCTATTGTTCTCAGTGTTACTATGAAAATATTCTGATAGAGAAAAAGAAGTTTGGATTCTGGACATAACCAAATAATACTTCAGGTTATAGCAAACTTTTTTATTATTGTTGTCCCAATTTTTGTCCCAATTTTTTGCCCCTTTGCCCCCCTCCACCCAGCCTGCAACCAACTTTCGTAATCAATCCCCACACCATTGTCCATATCCATGGGTCATTCATATATGTTCTTTAACTAATCCCGTCTCCCTCTTTCAAATAGTCCCCTTCTGTCCTCCCCTCTTACCACTCTCAGTCTGTTCCATAATTCTATGCCTTCTGATTCTATTTTGCTCATTTAGTTTATTTTGTTCCTCAAATTCCTCTTACAGGTGAGATCATATGGTATTCGTCTTTCACCAACTAGCTTATTTCACTTAGCATAATAGTCTCCAGTTCCAACCATGCCATTGCAAAATGTAGGACCTCCTTTTTTCTGCTGCATGGTATTCCATTGTATGAATGTATCACAGTTTTTTGAATCCACTTATCTATTGATGGACACTTAAGCTTCATTCTTAAAAATATTTTCTTGTTTAAAATAAAATACAATATTTGATTATAAAAGGTAAATATGATCTTTGTAGGCCTTTGGCTGCATAGGGCTCAGCAATGACAGGAGATCAAGGGTGCTCTCAGCAAAACAAAGTACTGGAATTTATCAGCCAACTCTTCAGCGGATGCAGTGGCTCCTGAGTCGTGTAACAGCTAGTTATGCTCTAAGGCACATTATTGGATCTTGCAAAGTGGAATCGGTTCATTTACCATGGGTTGTCACAAGAGAAAGCTCAAGTGAGATCTTTATTCATTCATCTAACAATAAGCATACTTAGGTAGTATATCTTGATTATCTATTACTACATAAATCCCCTCGTGTCTGAAGAGTGTAAAACAGTACTGCCAGGTGGCAGCAGCTGATTAGTGAAGCCTTAGTCTCATGCTCAAGCTTCCAGGCAATTGTTCGGAAAAGAAACTTTTAAGCTAGTGTGCTACCTCTCACCAAGGCACATACAGGGCTGGAGGAGGTGCTTCCCCCAAATGAAATAGGGTTTTGATTGCTGCCTAGCCAGAAATAACAGCAAGTGTTTGCAGTCTGCAGTTTTGCCTGCAGTGACCTCATTCTCCCACTCTATTTGAAGTTACATACAGAACACACCATTCTCATTGGAAATGTAATGGTTTGTGGCAAGGATGCAAGGAGATGAAAGTGAGGAGTGCCTGGCTGAACCCAAGGTATTTGTTAGTGCAGCCCGCTTATGGAGGCTTAGTCTCTGTCCTCTGTAGCTG
The DNA here is from genome assembly GCA_004027475.1 of Anoura caudifer. Lineage (NCBI taxonomy): Eukaryota > Metazoa > Chordata > Mammalia > Chiroptera > Phyllostomidae > Anoura > Anoura caudifer. Next base: position 111,768 of record PVKU01005294.1, on the reverse strand, counting down.
GTACATGAAAGAAAAAAAGAAGAGGGAAAAGTTGGCTGAAGCCTGGGACATATTCCTGTTCCCATGACAGCAATGCCTGTGTTTATTTGTCTGTCAATGTAAAACAATTGGAAAAGATGATGGTGTGAAGGTCAGAATTACGTTAACCCTCTTTGAGGCCAAGATTACAACAGGATGGTCTGAGTAGAAATTGAGTTTTTCAGAAACATGCAAGAAGGCCTATCAATGAATCTCCTGCATGACATCCTTAGCAGAGTGTGAGAGTCCTATATGTGCAGTCTACCAAGTAACTCTCTGTACTCGGAGAGAAGGCTCAAAATGCAATGGGGGCAGAGAGCAGGAGAATGGTTTTAAGGGCTCTGGGATTTAGCTGGAAGAAGGCAATAGGTATGTATTGATTTATTTTTTAAAACCAACAGGGAAATCACAAAGGGAGTCTATAAAAAAGAGCATTTCAGCATCTGCATTAAGTTGAGAGGAGAATTACTTAGAAGAGATTATGAGTGAGTTTGACTAAAACAGATAAAAACAAACTCAGAAAACAAGCTAAGATTTTATTAGCAGAGGGAAGTTAGATTTGGCATTAAACAAAGGGATATGATGAGAAGAGCAGAAGGAATGACTAACTTTGTTACCAGATAGGGAGAAAGTCTAGAAAAAGGAGCCAGCTATAGATTAAATAGGAGTGGGTGACGTAGAAAAATAAATATTTTAACATTATGTAAGATCACCTAACATATCCATTCTGGGTGGGATCAAGTCTTTAAAATGGTAAAACACTGAAACCAAGCATTTTACATTTATTGCCTTATGCTAGCCAAACGCTTCTCTCTAGTTTACAGATGGGAACATTGAAGCTAAGATATGTTAAATTATTTGCACCAAAACACATAATTAGCAGTGGCTAGCCAGTGTGTAAGCCCAAATCTGTGTGATTCAAAATCCCAGGCTCTTTTCATTTTACAATGGTAACTCACATTCAGAAAATGTGAATTCAGCAGTTACCTACTCTTGTATTTTTTTTTCCAACATACGTATCAAGTAGAAGAGAGAGGCTACTCTTAAGACTCATACTAAATTATAAAGGAAACAAAGAATATATGAACACTTATTTTGATGGTGAGAGAAGTAAAATGAGGAAGACCAAAAGTACACCGCTTTAAATTCCCCTCCCCTCCACATATATGTGATCTATTCAGATTTTAAGGCATTTTGCGTTTTTCAGCTAATGCCAGTGTAGGAGAGACAGATGGCTGCCCTCCATCTGTCTCTCCCTTTCAGCTCCTCTCTGTGGTGCAGGGTTGTTACTGAGATGAGGCTGCCCAACCAGGGACTACTTGTTCCAGCCACCATTTGATCTAAATGGAGCCTTGTAACTAGTAATTCCAGTCCAAGGCCATTAAGAATCAGCATGCCTTATTCACTATTCCTCTTTTCTTCTCTTTCCACTGGACATTAGCACCCGTGGAAGCTACCTTGTTGAAAACAACAGAGCCTCTTTCAGCCCAGTTCCTGCATAACTACCACCAACGCTATCTACCCTCTTTCTCTCCCCAAACATAAAGATCAATATTAAACTATTACTTCAGTAAAAAATAAAGTTTTATTTTGTGTTAAACCATTAATAAGGTGTTTATTTGTTACAGCAGCTGGAATTACCTGCACTAACCTTAGTATATTAAATTCTCCAGGTTCTTTCTTCTCCTCTTTTTTTATTTCACTTTTGATGCTTTCTGTTAGAACTTAATTATTGGAACTTTATTCATGAACCTGAGATTCTGTAGTTCATAACTCACTAGTCCATGGCAGAGTTAGTCCATTTATTACTCACAGGGCAAGTAATTAAGAAACATGTATTCTGTACTACATGTTAAATGAAGTGCCATAAAGTTCTTACCATAAAATTTTTCACATGCCCTTTTAGAAGTGACTGATGCAATCATGTTACTTACAAGAATACTAAGGCAACATTGTTCATAATATCAAAAGAAAGAAAAATATATAAATGTTCAAGAACAGAAAAGTAGATAAGTTTATGGTGTATTTGTCTAATAAAACACTAAAAATTATTTTAAGGGGAATTGAGTTTGAACTTTATTCAGTAGGGAATTGAAGCTCACCAAAACTTTTTGAGAAGATAACTGAAAGGAACAACTTGTACTTTAGCAAGAATAATGAGCTAATAGCATGTAAGGTCAATTGAGTTAGTAAAAGAATTATGGGTGAGATGACCAGCTGCCCTCAGTATTTGTTCTCCCTTTCCTTTATTAGCAAGAGGACCCCAGAGTATTAGATGATCAAATAGCAGCCCAGCTAAAGTCAATGTATCCCAGTCTCCTTGTGAGAGGTATGAATATGCAACTAAGTTCTGGCCAGGGCAGAGGTTGCTTTAATGGGATATCAGACTGGGGTATCACACCAAGCTTTCTCAAGTACCTACCATTAAGACATCTTGGCCAGATGGTGAGAGCTAACCCATGGACAGGGTGAGCTGTCTTCACTTCCAAGCCTATTGTTTCGATGACCATATGCTGATAAAGTCAGGGAAGAATAAGCAGAATGCAGAAGCCAATAACTGCCAGAGTTTCAAGCACAAGTTGTATGCTTGAGCTGCAACTAGGCAGCATGGTCTTGACATGACTGTGCCTTTTCTCTTTCTGGATGTTCTTGATTTCCCCTCAATTAAGTGCAATGCCCTGGGACATTCTCTGATGGGCAGGATCCCTTCTTAAAAGAACACTCAGCCAGGTTCCATTGAAGCGTGTTAGAAATTAAGAGCCCCAATATTGGGAGGTTGAAGTCCCTGCAAAGAAATCCTCTCACAAATTCCCTGTTGCTCTCCACCCTTTCAGCTCTTTTATAGCCTCGTATGAGCAAGGGAGCTCAAAATTTATTTTAAGATTTACAGACACGATAGGCTCATCTTTCAACTAACAATGAGTATGGCATCTATCATCCTGCCCTAGCTGAAACAGAAACAAAACGAATTCCACTTTGACATATAAGCCACAAGCTAGAGAAAGCAAACAAAGTAATTGAGAAAACTTTTGCAAGGGGTATAAGAATAAAAAACGGTGTCCTAAAGGACTCTCCAGCAGTAATATCACTGGACTTCAGGAACAGAAAAGAACCTGGGGCTGCGAAGTCCGGAGCCAGGGATACTATCTCTGGATTTTGAGTTACTGGCTCCTGCTTCTGTCTGAATGACAGTTTTATTCTTTTCTCTCATCATATCTTCTTTTTCTGCTATTCACTCCACCTGATTGACAGTGGATGTCTCAGAACTTTGCAGATTTTATATATCCTACATTTGAGGAATTAATCTAAAGGGAATTAGAACTTCTCAGTCCTCATTCCAAATTCCTAAAAGATAGAATGTGAATGGCCCAGGTTTTAAAATTATTATTATTGATACTTATGTTTATTGGCATGTTCATCCCAAAATAATCATTTGGATTTAGCATTTTTGTTTATTTATTTACTTTTCCTTTTTTATTGATATTTGAATACAGTTGTCTCCATTTTCCCACCACCACTTCCCCTGCCTGACCCACACTCACCTCCCACCCTCAATCCCACCCCCGCTTGGTTCCCTCAATGGGTCCCTCATTAATGTTCATTTACATCCCTTTCCCTTCTTTCCCACATTATTTCCCTCTCTACTCCCCTCTGGTTACTATCAGTTTGTTGTCAATTTCAATGTCTCTGGCTATATTTTGCTTGAGTGGCCCAGCTTTAATCAGGTATCACTTGCCCCCATGTATATCAGCCATATACATGGGGGCAAGGGATAAACATAACTTTTTTTTATCTTCACCCAAGGACATTTTCATGTGCCTTCTTTTTTTTTTTAATAGAGGGAGAGGAAGGGAGAGAGAGAATCATTGATGTGAGAGAAGTATCACGGATGCCTTCATATGCATCCAGACCAGGGATCTGCAGCAGGGGCCCAGGAACATATTCATCTAGACTGGGGTTTGCACACTCCTATGCCCGAACTGGGGATGAACCAGCAACCTCAGTATGCGCCCTGACTGGGAATCAAACTTACCACCCTTAGGTTACTAGAGGATGTTCCAACCATGGAGCAGCACTGGCCATGGCTAAATATAACTTCTTGAAGCCTATCCTGAGGGTGAGGAATTGAAGCTGGTGGTTTATTTGAGCTAGATAGAGACCTTAAAAGTACCTTCTTCATACAGTGCCAATAGCTTGTGGAAAACTGGGAAATATTGGAAGATAGAGTTAGTAGGCCTTGGAAGCCAACTGAACGTAAAGGGAGAAGAGCAGTCAAAGGCGCTAAAGGTAGAGTCAAAAAAACCTGGAGGAGAGCAGGGACCATTGAATTAAATCGGGAATAAAGTGAAGGGTAATGATTCTGTTTAGATATATTGTGTTTAAGATTCTGAAGTGACATCTGAATGGCAGTGGCTAAAACTGGCTAAAATTCAGGAAAGAGTAGAGAGTGGAAATATTAATATATTTATTTAACTAAAGAATTGATTCTGAGTACCTTCACTATAGCAGATTCTCTTTTAGGCCTTGGAACTATAGCAATAAACAAGACAGACATGTGGTCTAACTCAAGTAATTATATCCTCCATGATTTCAATAATAGGCACAAGAAACTCTGTGAACCTCTTCAAATAATTCAAACAGACATCATGTATGCTATGGACTGAATGATTGTATCCTACAAACACTCACGTGTTGAAATGTTAATTCCCAATGTGATTCTATTCAGAGGTGGGGCCTTTGGGAGGTGATTAGGCTGTGAGGGTAGAGCCCTCCTGTCAGGGATCGGTGCCCTTAGGAAAGAGGCCCCAGAGAACTCCCTTGCCTTTACTACCATGTGAGGACACAGGGAGAACACAGTGGTCTGTGAACCAAGAAGCAGGTGCCCTTCAGACACAGATCTTAGACTTTCTGGCCGCTATTACTGTGAGAAATAAGTGTTTTCTTTTTAAGGTACCCAGTATGGGTTTTTGTTATTACTGTTATAGTGTCCAAAATGGACTAAGACAACATGTACTAAGTGTAACATGTATTAACATGTATTAAGTGTATTTTTCTGGCTAAAAAGCCCCTGACTTTCAACAGTATCTCATAAGAGAACATGACCTCAAAAGAAGTAAAGAATTACAGGTACAAAATTATATTTAAGCATTAAAAATAAATATATGGAAAGAACAGAGCTGTTCATTGACAATGTCTTGATTAACACCAACGGTGACAGTGTAGGAGAATGGAGAAACCAAAAAAGAAACAAAGATAATCTTAACAGATGATTTTGAAGCATTACCCAATGTATTGTATTTTTCCATCTTGCCAATTCCTTCTTAAGTATAAGTGACTATAAACCCTGAGGCTGAGGCCTAATGTGTTAAGGAAATAAAGAATAAAGGGGGGGGGGAGTAATCTTAGCAACAAAAAAGATCATTCTTTTTGAGTTCCAAAAGAAGTTCTTGAAAGACAGTGATAGAACACTAACTTTGGAAGAGAAACCTTTTTTAACTCCCCCAGCATACACTTACACACACAGCTAAGAGTCCAGTGGACTCTTGAGTGTTTTTGTCTTTTAACTACAGAATCTGTAACAATTTATGATCTTTCAAGAGCAGATTTTACAGACAGAAGCAAGAATCCTTTCTGGCCCGAGGAAAGGAGAAACCTAGAAAGAGGAAAGGGAAAAGAGAGCAAGGGAGTGCGGATGCTAGTGTGAGCTCTTGTCTCAGGGTCAAAGTCTGTGTGAGCAATAGAGATGCCTAGATACATTTGAAAAACAAGGGGGCTTATGCTCCTTTTTCAAACTCTGACAGCAAGTGGTTTTCCTGAAGGACTTTTGTCAACATGGAGTAGCCGCAGGAAAGTGCAAATATTTCCCAGGCATGTTTAGGCAGAGCATGTACTGGGGTAGCCTCTCCCCACTCTCTCCACCCACCTGCCAGACTCTTCAGATTTCCTTGAGAAACATAAGAGATCCAAAAACGTTTTGTGTAACTAATGAAATATTGAAAATACCTGACAATTGAGAAGTAGTCTTCTTGTAAGGGGTTACCACAAATGAAAACAAGTCAAAATGACCAGTTACTAAAGGATAAAATGAGTCCAGCAGAGCCTTTTTACAGAAGGTTCAGGGTGGTCAGCGGAAGCTGTGGATGAAAGGAGGATGTGACTAAGTCTGAAAGGACCACAGTGCCAATCACCGTGAGGGGGAAATGGGTCAAGAGGGTCAGAGCTGTGAGGTTCCAGGAGCTGCCACATTCCAGGATCTGCACGTTCCAGTGCAGAGCAAGAGAACAGGAGTGTCATCAAAAGCAAATTCCAGAAAAGACAGTCTCTCCCATATGAAAAGCAAAGCTAAGGCCCTGAACGCTTAGATCAGCCTGGGGAGAAGGCAAGAATAAAGGGATCTATGCTTTAATACAGAAAAGCCTCAGTGATTCTGATTTGATAAATTTAAGTTCTTCATCACTAATGGACCTGAAAGTCACTAGGAATAGAATAAAATTTCATCTTTACATGCTTAAACTACATGGTATGTAAAATTCATACCTACTACTATAGAAGCTAAACCAGGAAAGTCGGGTGTCAAAGAAGCCTGGCAGAAGAGGGTTTCAGGAAAGAGCACATGGTAAGCCCCAACAAATCCTGAGAAGATTCAACAAGAAGCTTTGTGCCTTGGTGAGAGTATATTCAAGACTGCAAGTAAGGACTGAGTGAGTGGGGAAAGGAGAAAGTGAATAAATATTCCAAAAAGATCAGCGGTGAAAGAAAGAGGAACAATAGTGAAGTTCTCTTGACCTTCATTTTCTACTCTGTCAAGAAAAGGGAAATAATACTTAAAAATGTACATTTGGGATTATGATTAATGAAATAATGTATGAAACAGAGTGTTTGACATGTAATGGATGCTGTATAAATACTAGTTTTCCACCCTTATAGCCCAACCTCTTTTCTTTCCTTTCTGAGAAAGAAAGAAACCAGCCTTGTTCTTATAATATTCCTACATCTGCTTGAACATTATGATTGTCACTCTGCACCTTATATATTTGAAGAAATAATGCATAATCAGACATGATATTGTAAGGCTAACATGGGTCTTAGATTGTACAATTTTAACTTAAGCAATTAGACGTTCAAATGAATGAAGTGAGGCATCCACAGTGATGCGCATAAGTAGTGGAACCAGGACTAGAACCAAATTATTGTTTGCCAATCCAACATTCTTCCATTTAGTGTTGATCATTCTCTGAGTGGTTAGGCTTGCCATCTTAGTCCAATCTTGAACTTGTATTTAATACGGTGATCTAGAGCCAATGTATCTTACACAGTGTTTAATGGGTTAGATTTAATCAAAACTCAAAAGATACCAAATTCTCCCCTGCTCGTAAGTCACCCTCAACTGCATGGCACAGCAGTCTGTGTGGACTGACCTGAGCAGCTCTTCATTAAACATGGTCAGTAACTGGTGATCGGTTCAATCAGTGATTAGGAACCTCCAGGTTAGGGAGAAGGAACACCAAAGATCATCTACCATACACATTGAAGGTTTGGCACCGCTAAAAACTAATGCAAACTGGAAATAAGAAAAATACATCTTTGCTCTATAGCCACCTCTCGGGCTCCTTCCACCTTTTCAGATGAAGACATTTGTAAGTAGAGCAATAGGCAGAGTTTCCATTTCCCACTGAGATCTCAAGTTTTCATAATTAGTCCTTGGCTCAAGCATTGGGGTATTGAGAAAACCAAATGCCTCCTCTTTTTGTGGGGAAAGGGAAGTAGATTAGTCATGAATATCTCTAAAAATAAATTAATATAAGGGGAAGCTATAAAAAGATGACTCCATTTATTTTCATTCTAATGAACATTAATGATTGTTATTATGTCAGATGGCTGCATCTTCTTAGAACTTTGGAATTTCCCCTCCACTAATTATGTGACTTCTTAATGGATCAATAAAAACAACTGAGTTTACCTAATAGAATGTGCTAGTGGCAGATTGGAAGGAAGAACCAGGGTATTTCTCCCCCACTTACCCCCTCTTTGGTGCCACAGTTTCGGTGCTCTTGCAATGTGTATTCTGTGCTGGATAAAGCAGACTTCACCCATCTGAAATGTCAGTTACACCAGTTACACAGTCAACTGTGGTCTAAAAATATTCAATAGAAACTAGAAGAAATAAATCATTTGAAAGTTTAAAATTGAGCACTGTTCTGTGCAGCATGATAAAATTTTGCACCATCCCACTTACATCTCCACACTGTGCACGCTGTCTGCCCCTTAGTCACTCAGTAGTCATCTCGGTTGTCAGATCCACTGTATTGCAGTATCATAGTGCTTGTTCCAAGTAGCCCCTATTATACTTAGTGATGGCCTCAAAGCACAAGAATAATGATGCTGGCAATTTGGATACGCCAAAGAAAAGCAGTGAAAAGTATGTCTATATGGTAAAAAAAAAAACATAGTATATGAGGAGGACTCCCCCCCAAAACTGGAATTATCTTCTGAAGGATGGGCCCCTTGTAGTACAGGCTTCCCCCACCAGGTGAGTGTTCTAGGAACCCATCTGTAACAGTGTACCAGCTGGTGGTGTTCTGAGAGGCTGCATCTGGCCTTGGTGAATTTTTTTGGAGGACTTTCAATACATTTGCCCATTTCATGATGGGTGATTTACAAGCACACCTGCCCATACCACTCTGGGTGTTAAGCATTTTTTTACCAAAAACATGGAATGACCCCCATGACTTACCCCTCTATTTACCCAATCTTGCCCCCAAGCAACTTTTTTTTTTTTTTTATTTCCCTGGATGAAAAAAGTCCTCAATGGGAAATATTTTGCCAATGTGGAAGAAGTGAAACAAAATGGCAGAAGCACGAAAAGGCATAAAAATCCCTGGGACAGGGAAATGATCTTGAAAGAAGAAAGTGATGAGCTTGAGTCTATAAACCAACTAAGACCAAGAAATATGCCTCAGTTCCAGACATATTCATCACCTTCTTCTGATTCTGGAAAGTCAGAATCTTACTGAGTACTTGGAACATGACATTTTCACATCCTATAACAAAGCTCGCTCTCTTCCATCCTAATCATCTCCTTCTCAGCCTCGGCCCTGGGCTTTGATATCACATACTACTACTGCTCTTCTGACCAAGCTAACTCAGGTAGATAACCCCTCCTCATTATTCTAGGTATCAGTTCATTGTGTCCTTTACACAACTTATAACAATTTGTAATTATTTTATGTAATTGTTTGTTTACTCTTTTGCATCTTTTTCCCACTATAATCTAAGTTTCATAAGACTAGGGACTATGTCTGACTTGTTCAACATTATATCCCTAGAGGCTGGAACAGAGCCTAGCAGATGAAATGTAATCAGTAAATACTCATTGAATAAGTAAATTAATGAACGAATGAGAGATTAATTGCATGCACACTGTACTTTTACCTTTACCCCAACTGCTTACAAGCAGGCTATTTAAGACTTTGCTTTCTAAAACCATCACCATGCTCCACCATTCTACAAATACAGGGTATAATAGCTGGAAATGCTTGAGTTAGATACTGGGTTAAAAAATGTCTTGGGTGTAGTGAAAAAAAAATATAGACTTTGGGATGAACAGGCATGGAGTAAATCCCAGCTCCCTTTGTCAGGTGTTCTTTGGCCTTGGCCAAGTCATTCATTATTTCTGAGACTGTTTTGTCATCCATACACCGAGATAATGATTCTAACTTGCGTAATTGATAGGCAAGGAACTTGGCAAAAACATGCACTGAGTAGATGATGGTATTAATGGCAATATAATTATTCTTTAATAAAATGTTATTGTTTACTCTTTCATTGGTTATCTTATCTGTCTTATCCACAGTTATATTTATTTTGTGCCTAAATACTGCCTGACACTTTCAGATGCTTGATATTTCAGAATCAATGTTGAATATTTGTGCTTTAATAATAATAATTAAAATGAATAAGCTTTACTCAGACATTCTGATAAATACTTCATACACATAATCTCATTTTTATATCTTCATGAAGTGGATACAATTATTTTTTCCAAATTTTAAGCAAAAGAACTGAATGTTAAAGAGTAAAAAGTAAGCCACTAAATAAAGAATCTAAAGGCCATCCCCTTAACTCCAATTCCTTAAGAGGAGGATGGCTATCAGTAGCTTGACATGCCCCTTCCAGAAGGTTGCAAATCATAAGCTTAGTGTTTTAAAATTGGATAATATCTTTTGAGGGTTTGCACAGGTAGTATATATAGTGTCCTATTGCATTTCCAAGACAATGTAGTGCAATTATGCACCTCCATTCCAAACCTACATAATATATAAGAGCTTTCAACAATAATGCAGCTGCTAAAAGACCACATCAGCAAAGTTAATAAATTATTAACTTTACTTATAAGACATTGAAAATGTATTAAAATGAGAAATCCTAATTTTGCCTCAGCTACATCCCTGATACATAGCCAACATCATTAAAGAGGATGGGACTTGAAGCTGGATAGAAGTGGATTTTTAATATGATTTCTCCACATTTAGTATTAAACAAATGATGTTGTCCAAGTTTCTTGGGTTCTCTAAGTTCCAGTTTCTAGTCTGCAAAATAGAGTTAATGACATCATTGTCACCCAGTAGCTACAGATAGTAAATAAATAATCTACATGAAAGCAATTTGCTCAGAATCTAGCGAATGGTGAAGATCTATGTAAATGTTCAATTTTCTCCCCTTTCATTATTTTCTGTTATCTTAACACTTAAGTAAATATTCTGTATCTGGTATTCTTCACAAGTATTTTTACTTACTCTTTAAGGTCAAGGTAAAATACATTAATTGGGCAGTTTTGGAGAAAGTTCCACTGCTACTGTTTTTATTATGTCTTTCTCTCAGTAAATTACAAAACAGCCTTCAGATTTACACATCAGATATTTGTGAACAGAGCATTAAAATAGAAACATGAAATAATTAGAACATTTGATATTTGTCTTTCATCATGTTATCCTTAGATACAGACTCCTTAGATCTACTATAATCTTTCCAGAATGAAGAGGGTTTTGGTTGGCTCTTTCCCATACCCCTACCCAAGGCCAGAGGTGGAGGGTTGCATTATATAAAACCAACAGGAAATGATCAGATCAGGGCAATATCTAATATTTCAGGTCAGGATCTTTTATCATAAGCTGATTTCTTCATCAATTCATTTGTTCAATTATGTGTTGAGCATCAATTATGTACGGTGCTCTGTGCAGGGTGCTGAGGTGACGAGTCGGGGCCCTCAGGTAATCTGTAACATGGGTGGATGAGAAAATTTCATGTATTTAAATAGCCATAATGCAATGTAAACTTTGGTAAGTAATACAGGGATGTTGGGGCAGAGTATTATGGGATTTCAAAGGATGAGAATTTGTTTCCCTTGGAGGGCAGATGAAATAGCTTTGTATGTTTGTAAAGGCTAAAGGAAGAGTTCAGATGTTGCCATTTGGTCAGGTTCTGGAAATGGATTAGTGATCTGGAATCTCCATCATGAGAAAGGAGAGTTAAGGTGATTGTGGCACTTTGATCCCAGTAGCCTCAAAGGCTCCAAGGACACTGTTAATCACTGGCTGATATGAAAGAGCACTTCGTATACTTAGTCCATCCTCAGTTGTGTTGCAAGTCACATTGCATTCTAGCCATTTATTTGTCTGACCTCCTGACTAGCTGATGAATTCCTAGAGGGCAGAGACGATGTCTTTCTTTTGCACAACATAGCCAGGCTCCAGCAAATTACAGGCACTCAACACATGATGGTGTTATGGAAAGGAAGACCTAGTAACCCAAAGAAGCTAAGAAAGAAGAGCGAATTTCATTGTTGCTTGTGTAGTCTAAATTCCTCACAGACAGAAGTTCTGGGGATCTGGCAAGAATAGTGCACTCAGATCATGCAGGCAGGAGGCAATGGCTGGATGGCTTCCAGAACAGGCCGGTATTGGCTGGGCTACAGTGGCATGCTGAGCCCCGGGGAAGGTGGGACCATGGCATTACTCAGCCTTGTTCAGTGAAGAAAGCTCTGTTCTTCTCTTCAAGCTTCTGGCTTGGTTTGAGGTTAGTGGTCGTGACATGATAAAAGAAAATTGGAGAGAAGAATTGACTCAAGAGTAATAGCTTAGAGAATTAGCTTCATTTTTATCCCAAATCCTCTGACTGCACAGTCTTCTAAAGAGGTAAGTGATAATTCTGAAATTGTTTGAAATCTAAGGAATGGACAGATAATGCTTTAAAAAAATAGAGAAGAGTAACTTTGGAAAAGTCTGGGCCTTTTTCTGTTTTCTGAAAGGTAAGTTATTAACAAAAAGATATCATTGATGCTTTAATTTGTTGCTATAAGGATTCAGAGTCATCTCTGGGATGAGGGTTCAGAAATCTGCATTTGAAACACACCCCCGAAATGGTTCTGGTGTACACTAAAATGTGTGATTCACTGCTACATCCTGCAGCCTTTATGAACGAGGACAGCCTCTTTTTGTCTTTGAAGCTTAAGCTTCTAAACCAATGTTTTGTGAGGCCTCTTTCTGCTATCAGCCTAGAGCTAGGAGCTGGAGGAAATGGAGGCAAAACCAAAGGAGACAAAATAGGCATCAAAGGTCTATGTATACGGAGCTTTTGGGAGTCATCTTAAGAGCTGAATAAAAGGAACACAACAAGCTGGAAATCATAACTGTGGCAGACAGACAAAAAGAGGAGGGTGCAGTGGCCTAATGGCTAATCAATGTATGTGGTTAAAATTCCAAGTTAAAAATGAGGAAACAGATATGCAAAAACTAAAGAGTCCAGGTGAGTCAGGGAAGTGACAGACCAGATCTGGGACAGCCATACATGCAGGATGCAACTGCACAGGCTAACTTTTTCCTCAGCCTTGAATGTTTTCTGTAAAAATAAGAACCAGGAGAAGATATAGTAATACAAAGCCATTAATTCCCTCCCAAGAAACAATGTCCAGTTTGAGTTCCCAAGCATTGCAGAATTGCTTTACTAATACTTGCTAACATTTACTAAATATTCCTATGCAACATGCACTGTTTCAGTCATTTAATCCTCACAACAACCCTGTGAAATACGTACTTCGGGTATGACTATCCTACAGATGAGAAAAAGGGGTTGATCACCCTGCTCAAGGCAATGTAACCTCCAAGGGCAGTGTCAAGATTTGAGCTTTGGTGATCTAGATCCAGAGTCTGAATTCTTAACCACTCTTTTGTTCTGTCAGCTGCAGAACAGATTATATTTTCAGCTTTCACACATAAATCAACTCTCAGTTACAATGAACTACTGACTCAATCACTATTGTTTCTGTTACAATGTCTATAAAATTAGGAAGGAAAATCGTAAGTTCTCTGTATAGAATGACATACTGATTTTGTTTAAAATTCATATGATGTCCTATGTACGAATGCTAACATTTGACGTTGCAAGTATCAGATCTGTGGTATGATGTCATTTTCACACATACGCGTGCGCGCACACAATGCCAACATAATTTTCATGGTAAAAAGGTAACCAATCACTTTTTAATGTATATGATTGTCTAACCACCATGCTGTACACTTGAAATAATGTTGAATGTCAACTGTAATTGGAAAAAAAAATTATCACAATAAAAAAAAAAAAAAAGGTAACCAAAAACCTCCAGAGACCCAACTGTGTGTGTGAGTGTGTGTGTAATAGATCCTTACTCTTTTGTTCTGCATGCATTCTTCTTTTCTGTATTCATTTTGGCTCACATTTTGTTGACTTGTTCATTTTTTTTAAATGTACTTGTGCACGTACACAGAATTTGTTCCTTTAATCTCACATTTCTAGAGTTTGTCTTCCTGCTTCAGGCTCCAAGGCATACCATGGCAACAGTGGAACGGGAAAACTTAAGGAAAGCCAGACTAGGTTCATTAAGAAAAACATGATTATAAAACATGGAGCTACCCTCAAACTGAATGAAAAATAAATGAAACAGAACAACATTTCCTAAAGGTTTTATTATGCTTTTATGACATTCACAGTTCTATTTACATTTATAGGGCTCTTTTAATGTCCAGCATTCAAGGATGTCTCTGGTAAAGTCTAACCTTGCCAAATGCACTGACAATTGTTGGTGCTTGGGCTATAGTTAACCTTCACCAAAAGTTATTCTCTCCTTCCTCCTGCGTAGTTGAAACCCCTTTTAAGAGAGCTGCTGCTGAAACCATGCACACGTACACACACACACCAACCCACATCATGAGTCAGAGCAACAGACATGGACAGAGCTAACATTTTCCTCCAGAATCTGGAGCACAAAGACCCAATCTCTGTGTTTTGAAGTTTATGTGAACACATTTAATTTTACACTGTTCTCTAAGAAAGCTGCAGATTATGGTGTTGGCAGGTCTCACTCTGTGTTCCGTTGGAAATGTAGTCCATAGTATGGCAAATACGATAGAAATTAGTGAATGTGCGGATCCTGTATAAACTAAATTATGGCAGCAACAGAAATGTATAAAACCCATGTGTTCTGATGCAATTCTATCAAAAGGAGACCCTACTTTTCTTTCACTTTCTGTTTCCTACTTTCTAATAAGTTGTTATGAATGCCCTGTGCCCAAAAAGCTGTTTCAGCAGCTTAATAGCAAAACTGGGTCCAAGTACAGTTTTTACTCTCTCTGCTATCAGAACACTACAAAGGCAGTCTTTCCTTCTTGTTTTTAATTCTTTTTTCAATTATAGTTCACACTGAATATTATTTTGTATTAGTTTCAGGTATATAGCATGGGGGTTAGACAATCATTATACCTTACAATGTGTTTCCCCCAATATTTCCGGCACCCACCTGGCACCTAGCACCTGGCACCATACACAGTTATTACAGGATTATTGACAATATTCCTGATGATGTGCTTTATATCCCCACGACCATTTTTTTAGCTGCCAGTTTGTACTTCTCAATCTCTTCACCTCAAAGAAACCCTTTGCTGCTGATATTCTCTCTCTCTCTCTCTTTCTCTCATGCACACATTCCAAATAAATTAATAAAATATATTTCTGGCTTACTTTCTGAGTTATAGAAAGTATAATAACATAGTAAGAACCAAGATATATTTTATTAAATCAAAGATGTTCTTAGATATCTCTTCCTATAACCTTCTGCAAAACAAAACATAAAGCAATGCTCTGAACAGTGTGGGAAGTTTCCACCTAATGATATCAGGTAAATATGTGGACTGGGTTAATTTTTAAAATTTTTTCCTCCAACATTTTTCGATTCTCCTAGTCTTCACTTTAGTTTTATTCTTTACTCTTAAAACCACTTGTCAATATCATGGATTCCAAATTGCCAGGGAGAGAAGATGTGAATTAAAGGGAGAAATAGCACTCCTTTTTATACTTTTCATAATAAGCTGGAAATGAAAGGAACAAAGGGAAAAAGGTTACAATAAATATTTAATAAATGATACCAAGCAAAAATATCTATGTACATCAAATTACAGCTACACTTTAGAACAAATTAAAATCAGTTTCAAATTTCACAGCAGCCTTTCTAGATCATTTGGAATAGTTTTTCCCCAAACATAGCAACTACGCTGAATTCTTATTGGATTAAGCAATTTTATTTACACATTATAAGGTTATATCAAATATATGTGCCTCTGGACATGTGTGTATTTTGGAAGGCATACGAGTGATTGGAAAGGGAAGGGGTAGGAAATAATAATTCCTACCTCAATGCACGATCTCAAGAATGGTTAGTCTTAAAGAGGCAACCAGTACTGCTGGTGATATTATTTAGGCCAGTTTACTTTCACTTTTACTTATAAACAAACAGTAATCCAGCAAATGCTTCTTGATAGGTCTGGATTGCCTATGCTTAGAAACTGTCAGGGTAGAAGATTTCTTTCACTTTCTACATTTCTTTTTTAAATTTCTTGAGACAAAATAATATTGTTGGGGCAGTGTTGGACTACATTGAAGAAGATTCAGAAAATATTCAAATTAATTAAAACACATTTATATTACCCTAAAGCATTTCCCTTTTTCTATTCTTTTTATATCTTCTTTTCTCTTTTCCCTTTTCCCTTCTGTTCTTTTTTTTTTTTTTAATTTTCCTATTCTGCCTGACCTCTGAAATATCCAAGATTTGTGAACTGTACGGGTGACTCTTACCAATGACGGTCTACCTGCCAGACTGTGCAAGCAGCTCCCAGAAAGTCATGCATAGAACTGGGTGAGAAGAGAGGAGAGCCTGAGAGTGTAACCGTGATGGTAACAAAAGTACTGTTCCACAGTTCCCTGTGGGCGTAGTTTGTAACTGAATAGTGGTAATACCATTGGGAAGCTCAAAACACTCACCTGATATTAAAGAGAATGGTTTCTTCAGGAACAAAGAGCCTCCAGTTGAAATGATTTAATGCATCTGAGTCAGGTATACTTTTGGAAATAATGACCGGTAATGTAAAATTTGTTTGATCTTGGGGTTCTGGAGAAAGATTAGGAATGCTCAAGTTGAAAGAAATGAGGACCGGCTCTCATTTTCTCTTACAAGTACTCTTTAAATGAGAATTTCTCCTAGTTTAAGAAAATAGCTGCCTTTTAAAAAAGATTAGGTCACCTCTCTGTTGGCCATTGGCATTTTGTAGACCATAAAACCAAAGTTCCTATTCTGTTAAGTAACACAAATCAAGTAGGTAAGAGATAATTTCCTCTTTTGCTATTCTTCTCTAAAATGAAATTTCTCAGTTTGGCAAAGTCTTGACAACGCACATCTTGAAAATAAAAAATAATTACACAAAAATGTGAATCATAAGACCATTAAAACAAATCCAGAAAAGTTCATTTCACTTGTTAATAAAAGTAGTGCTGTTCCAAGAAATTTAGCTATTTCACAGAGAGTTAAATGGTCAGAATCTGCCCTGCGCAAGAAGGATGAACCAGAAATTCCTCTGGGACTAAATGGCTTACTCTTATTTGAGTTTGTTTGTTTGGAATATTTCATCAGCATTACACACAAACCATTTTTTCTGCCATTAATGGTACAGTGGCATGCTATACCAGACCTTGTCTCTATACTTAGTTGACTCAATAAATATATTATTTTCTCTGATTTCCCTGGATTTTTACATGGCACATTTGCAGAGCTGATGTCACCCATACCTCAATGCCAGGTGATTAGTGTGATTATTTCTTGTTTTCAGGGAAATTTAAGGTTGGAGCAGTAGAACAGGCGAGGTAGACTTAGTGGTAAAGTTAGGTCAACAAGTTTATTCAAGAGGTTCTAATACTGCTTTATCAATGCAGGAAGAGAGTTTTATTATTCTCTGTATGACCAATACCTTACACAGTACTAGCCACACATTTGATTCTCAGGAATGTTTGTTGATTAAATGAGCAACATGCAAAATTCAGCCTTCGTGTATTTTTCCATTCACGTATTGATTGGCCTGGCATGCTACTGGGGTCTATACCAATGTAGGGTGCCAGCAATCAGATGAACACATGCTCTTTCTCAGAAACTACAGGGTCTTTCCTAGTCTGAGACAAGAGCGGGTGGCAGGGAGAGACCAGCAGCATTAACCCAGCACGCCCAGGGTCCTGGTTCTGGGCTCTGTACTTACGGACGCAGGAGTATTTAGTCCAACAAAAGCAGTGCAAGAAGAGCTTTTATGATCCCAGTTTTACAGTTGAGAAAAATAGGTTCAGAACTCTTTGACCCCAAAATCCTTTCCAGGGAGGACTTGGTTAAAATTAGAATTTAAACAAAAGTTATATGAAATAATAAATTAATATTATTTGATGGTGGTCAACAAGTTAAGGAAAAAGAATTTTGTGAATCTTATTAATTTACTCTGTTTAATGAAACACACACTCTGAAACAGTTAGGCAAGTCTTGGAATTCAGTTTCTGCAGGCCCCAACACATACTCTCAACATTTTTTAGTTCTTAGTTTTATTAGAGAAAATAAGACTTCCTGACTTTTCCTGACTTATTTCTAACTACATTTGAAAAGACTCATGTAAGATTTATTTAGGATGAAGCCCATGAAAGCTTCTTTTTTATTTTTCTTAAAGCTCATGTCCAACTGAAAGAGAAGTAAACCAGGCGAGGAAGCCTCTTTTTCAGGAAGCCCTGAAACGGGTGCATGTAGACAGCAGTAGTTTCCATTTATCTGTATCTTTTAAATCACAAACAAAATTAAAAGTTTCAAATAGAGTGGAATAAATACTTCTAAGTATTCAAATAGAGTGGAATAAATACTTCTATGACAAACTAAAGGTTAAAATATTAACATACTTATAAGAAAACCAGTAATATGCATAGGAAAAAGATAACTCGGTTTACACACAAGGAAATATAAATAGTGGCTTAATAACCATTGTAAAATCTTTAACACTGCTGGTAATTAAAAATGAAAACAAACAGTAATGCAATTCCATTTTCCTCTATTAATCAGTAGGGCTAATTAATTTATTTTTTAGAATGTATGATGCAGGCAGAAGTATAAATTTAGTCAACTGTTTTAAAAAGCAATTTGTAACTGTATCAAAGAAGCTTTAAATATGCTTCTGGAGTTCTACTCTGAGGAAATATTCTGCAATTCAAGCAAATATTTAAATATAAAGAGACTCTTTTATAAAGTAAAAAACCATAAACCTTAAATGTCCTCAAACAAGAAGCATATTGTAGGCCAGTTAATAAAATAAATTCTTATGACCTAATAACAATGGCAGGAAGTAAAAAATATCATGCTTCAGTGCCACGTGACAGTGATCTAAGGCAGAGAGAGAGAGAGTCCTAGAGGAAGACATAAGCAGCAGTGATAACAGTTGTTACCTCTGTTTACTTGAATTATTTCTCTGTGTTCTGCAATATTTTTTCTGTATTTTACAAGTTTACTTTTAGAATCAGAAAAAAATTATAAAAGAAAGGAGAAAAACAGAACGAAAGCTAGGCTCTCTAATTATGAAGGCTGAATAAGACACAGAAAGAGAAGAGGAATTTAATCCTGGCTGTCTCAATTTTACCTGAGATTTCTTTGCAGTCCATCTAAGGTCAACAATGCAACCTAAATGAGGTACTGTTTTGCTTGAGCACAGGGTCTATAGGGTACAATACCATCACACAGTGCCTGTCCAAGTAAATGCACTATTGGGATGCGTTTGTCCAGTGTCCACAACAAAGAAGTCAGTGACCCAGCCTACTCTGTACTCACTAGACCCTGTCTGGAGCGTGTGGTTAGTGCTGTACGCCACATCTGAAGCAGAACGGTAAATAATTAGAGTCTGTTTGAAAGAGGGTGGCCACAATGGTAAAATGCCTGGAAACCCCATGACTTCTCAGCCTAAAATTCCCCCCTGTTTTCTTATTCTTCTCAGGATAAAGTCCAAAACCCTGTAAGACTCTGCCTCATCTTTTAAGATTCTCCCCTTTGCTCACTGAGTTCTAGTCACACATTTCAATCCCTTCAATGTATCAAGTTTCTCTGCACTTGAACTGCTCCAATTGCTGTGTCTCCAGCCTAGAAAGCCTCTACTCTCGCCACCCCTCCTCCCCACCCTGTCTCCTCCACAGACATACTTTCTTGCTGCGAATTCCTACCTTTTTTAAGGTCTTAGATCAAATACTTCTCTCCTCAGGAATACTCTCTGACCACCCACCTAGAAACAGCACCCCTACTACACTATGTTATTTTACCCTGTAGTTGTCTCTGGTTAAGATACCTTTTGTCTGTATTTCTTGCTAGATGGTAAACTTTGTGAGGACAGTACTGTCATACTCTGTGCGTTAGCCCGTTTGGGCTGCCATAGACAGGGGGCTTATAAACAACAGAAGTTTATTTCTTTTGGCTATGGAGACTGGGAAGTTCAAGGTCAAGTTACTGGCAGATTCGTTGTCTGGTGAGAACCCTCTTTTTTGGTATGTAGACAGCCAGTCTCCCTGCTGTACCTTCACACAGTTGAAGGGATGAAAGAGCTCTCCGGGGTCTCTTTCCTAGGGGCATTACTTCCATTCTTGAGGGCTCCACTCTTATGACCTAATCACCTTCCCAAGACCTCACCTCCTAACACCATCAATATTAGGGGTAGGATTTCAACATATGAATTTTGGGGGAACACAAAGACTCTGTATACAGAATAATGCCAAGAATATAGTACAGTGTCTGGACCACACTTTGGGCTATTTGTTGAATTAATGAGTTAATGAATGAATGAATGATGTAAAGCCCATCTGTCAGCATGTTTTTATGGTTACCCTCCACTTTCACATCTTAATTCCTCCTTAACGCTAAGAAAAAGGGATTTTTAATCTGAAGAAAGAGAAGACAAGTAGGAGAGGAGAGACTGTGATAGCTTCCTGTTCCATAGACATTCGGCACAACTCCACTAGTTAGAAAACTAAGGCAGTTACAGTTCTAAAAATCATAAGGAAGAACTTTCTAAAAATTAAATTAAAAATTAAATTAGCATCCTGTGTGATGATGAACTGTTTTATAAAGTGTGTGCCAGAGATATTTGAATATGAGCATGGATTGGAATTGCTGTAAAAGAGATTCCTATATTGGGTAGTTAGATTTGATGCCTTTTAGGATCACTTAAAAGCATATAATTCTATGTCCTTGCATCTCTATGGCTGTAGAGGCAGTGCACAAAAGGAAGAGAAGATTCAAGACAAAACAGGGCATGGAGTGAAACAAAGAAAAGCCTGGGGAAGAAAAGGAAATGTAACACTGTCTCAGAACGTTTGATCTCAATCATTTCCAACCTTCTGTGAGGATGGGGTTGGCAGGCCTCCCAGAGAAACCAAATCAAAGCAACCTAACAGGGCATCACAGAACTAAGCTGGGAGATAGAAGATAAAAGCCCTGCATTTAGAGTCACTGAGGAGGGGTGGGGGTGTGAAAGGCAGGCTTTCTCTTCAGGGTCCTTTTCAATTGACTTAAAGGCACACGTCTGAAATGAACATTCTCCATAAACAAAGGGCAGTTCCCTGAATCCAAAAGGCTGGGCATTAATGAACATGGCTAAAGGAATGGGCTGAGATGTCAGTGCCGCTGCTTTCTGTATCTTCACTATCCTTAACCAAACTGTGTTTCTAATCTGGAATGAGCAAAGCCTGCTCAACAAACCCAGCTTTTATCACTTCCTTTGCATTTACTTACTCACAGCTCAGAAATTGTCCAACGGTCTTACCTCTCTAATCAAAGAAATAACTGCTGTTGTGGAAAAAGCAGCTTCCACTTGGTTTGAGAGAGAAACAGCCACAGGATGCCTCTGTCTGAGATATGGAAGACAAAAACTGGACTATATTGTGTAGCTTTGCTTTACTAAATGGTGGTTTTTTTCAACTGCAGTGTGGAGACTCCTCATAAAGTAAATGCATTTTTTTTATTTTGACTACTGATAAAAATATTTAACTCCTATTGGGTGCTGACTATGTTTCAGGCAATGAACTGAGTGATGTGTGCACATTATTCCCTGAATTCGAATGACAGTCCGGAAGTAGATGCAATCATAGTCCCTGAGTCTAGAAGCTGTGTGCTCTCTGGTACTGTAAGAATTGGGAAAGTGTGATAGCAGCTGAATTAGGAAACATGATATTACATTTATTTTAACTTTACTGTAAAAAAAAATCAGCATACTACAAATTAGGGAGAATATTATACTAAAGTACTACATATCAATGACTTATCCTTACTATTTTACTATATTTCCTTTATCTATTTTCTCTTTGCTTAATTATTTTAAAGTAAGTCCCCAACAGAGTTTAAAATTCATGAATTTTCAATATGCATCTCTAAAATTTAAAAGTGTGTTCTTACATACTATTATCACTCCTAAAAAAATTAACAGGTTCTTTTTCATCTCATACCCAGTCTACATTTAGGTTTCCCATATCATTAGTTTTTGACAATCGTTAAGTCAAGTTCACTCTGATAATGATGAAGGGGTGTAAGAAAACTTGTTTCTACAGATAAAGTAAATGTGGGAGGGATTTGGAAACACTTTGAAGTGGGATTGGTGCCTGTTTGCCCTGGGTTACCCCCTGCATTCTAGGAACTTAGCTTAAGTCACCAAAGGTACTCCTGGATCCCACCAGGATCTGAGCTCAAGTGAGAAATCACAAGGGCTAGAAAGCATGGACTATGGAATCAGACTGCTCAAACTTATTAGTTACAAGGTGAACAACGTTGGACAAGCTCCTCTCTCTGTGCCTTGCTTTCATTCTATTTAGAATAGAAATATTCTTGAGTCTCATTTCCTATCACTTTGGGCCTTGCCTTTTTACTTGTCCATCAGTTGTGGTTCTCTTACTTTGAACTTGGGCCACTTTCCTTCTACTATCTTATTTCTTTACTGTGTCTCAGAAGAAGCAAGTCATTCCAACAAGCCATATAGAACCATCTACTTTGTGATAGGCACTATGGTCCGTATGTGGAATATAGAAATGAACAACACAGCATCTCTACTCTAAGGAGCTCAGGATCTAACAGACCCCAGAGGAGGCCTCCGTGATCTGCCAGCTTCCCATAACATACTGCCCATGTGCTACCCTCTGGAGGGTCACTTGCTTGGTCTATTCTTAATAGGTGTACGTATCATCAACAATGATACATGAGAGTCTGTATTATTGATCACATTAGATCAATACATTCTGAATCATGTATTCAGTCAGCTATTTAAAAAATATTTCCATGTAGTCCCCTAACAATTATGACTGTCATAAAACTAATTTCTGACAGTTTATGTTATGAAGAAAACCAAAATCAGTGTTGTAGACTATTAGGCTGAACTGAAAGAGTAAATAATTCTAAATTAGAACTGTCTCATGCCTGGTAATCACAAAGCAAAGGAAGCTTTCCAGTTAGACATGTGCCTCCAATTCTGCAGAATTCCTGTAAGAATCAATTGATTTATCTTTCTTCCCAACACTTATTTCTGAACCTTTATAGGTTGTTCTGTTCCAAAAGTACTTTGCCAAATTGGACTACTGTCCACATTTTCAGCAATTCAAAATTAACCTCCATAAAGAGAGGAACAGAGAACTAAACGCATTGTGCAGGCCTCAGAGAAGATTGCCTGGAAATAAGCAACCCAGTCTTTGGATAGAACTGGTCCCCACCATTCCCAGATGCCTTCACTGAACATTTAGCCCAGCTTCCCTTCATTCCAGCTCAGGAAGTTGGTTCCGCTTCCTCTACTAGGTATGAACTTTTTAAACTTTTGAGAGTAAAATATGAAACACATCAATTGATAGTGTACATAAGAAGCCTTAGAAAGAGTGATTTACAGTCATTAAGCAGGGATCCAGCAGAGGTATGAAGAATGAAGGCCAAAAACAAGTGCAGAGCTGGAAAAGTCCTACAGTGGGGCAGGCGGTGCAGGGAACAGGAGGCCAGCCAGGTAGATGGCAATAGCCCACGATGTCAATCAAAGCTTTTATATCCCATGAACGGTCTGGTTGAAGCTGGTGGTGTAAATTCTGTCCCCAGTACATACACACTTTCTTTTCTTCTCTTAATTGTAAAATGCAATCAAGGCAGAACATGTTGACTTAGGGTACTTTGCCTGAAACAAATTGCCTAACTTTGTGGCCCTTTCTAGCCAGTGGCTTTGAGTAAGCTACTTTAATATCCATGCCTCAATTTCCTCATCTGAAAATAGGCATAATGGTTGTTGTGAGGCTTACTTGTTGTGAGTACAGATAAATCTCTTCAAAATGGCAAGTGTTCATTAATTAGCTATTAAAATCTGTAACTTGCAGCCACATTTTCCATCTACAGTAGGAAAGAATAAACTCAAGACATAGGCAGAGACAGAAGGAGAAGGAAGAAGTCTCCATTTGAGCATTTGAGTCCTTGACCACAGTTAGCCCTGAGGTTCCCCTCTACCCCTGCCCATGCAATTTGCTTACATGAAACAAAATGTTCTTTATTTTTCTTAAGATACCTTTAGTTGGGTTTCTGCAAATTGCAGCCAAAGAATTCTGACTTACAAAACCTACTTTGTGGAAGACACAGGGCTAAGCTTTGAGTAAATATTACATCCTAGAGTTTTCAATGAAGTCCAGTATAGGAAGGAAAACTGCTACTGAGAGACCGCACTGCTCTCTTGTTTCTCTATTTGAAAGACAGTGTAGAGCAGTGGATAGAGGACACTGCGGAGACAGATAAACTGGGTTAAATCTCCGGCTCTCTTGCCTTTTTTTACAAATATATTTTATTGATTATGCTATTACAGTTGTCTCATTTCTCCTCATCATTCCCCTCCATCCTGCACACACCCTCCCACCCACATTCCCCCACTTTAGTTCATGTTCATGTGTCATAAGTTCTTTAGCTTCTACATTTCCCACACTATTCTTGCCCTCCCCCCATTTTCTGCCTACCATCTATGCTACTTATTCTCTGTACTTTTTCCCCCCTCTCCTCCTCCCACTCCCCTGTTGCTAACCCTCCATGTGATCTCTATTTCTGTTTCTGATCCTGCTCCATTTGTTTGCTTAGTTTGCTTTTGTTTTAGGTGTGGTTGCTAATACCTGTGAGTTTGCTGTCTTTTTACTGTTCATATTTTTTATCTTCTTTTTCTTAGATAAGTCCCTTTAACATTTCATATAAAAAGGGCTTGGTGATAATGAACTCCTTTAACTTGACCTTATCTGAGAAGCACTTTATCTGCCCTTCCATTCTAAATGACAGCTTTGCTGGATAGAGCAATCTTGGATGTAGGTCCTTGACTTTCATGATTGGAATACCTCTTTCCAGCCCCTTCTTGCCTGGAAGGTCTCTTTGGAGAAATCAGCTGACAGTCTGATGGGAACTCCTTTGTAGGTGACTGTCCCCTTATCCCTTGCTGCTTCTAGAATTCTCTCCTTCATTTTAATCTTGGCTACTGGAATTATGATGATGCCTTGGTGTGTTCCTCCTTGGGTCCAAATTCTTTGGGACTCTCTGAGCTTCCTGGACTTCCTGGAAGTCTATTTCCTTTGCCAGATTGGGGAAGTTCTCCTTTATTTGTTCAAATAAGCTTTCCACTTGTTGCTGTTCCTCTTCCCCTTCTGGTACCCCTATAATTCGCATGTTGGGACGTTTTAAGATATCCTGGAGGTTCCTAAGGCTCTCCTCATTTTTTTAAATTCTTGTTTCTTCATTCTTTTCTGTTTGGTTGTTTCTTTCTTCATTCTGGTACACTCCATTGATTTGAGTCCCAGTTTTCCTCCCAATCTCTATTGGTTCCCTGTGCATTTTTCTTCATTTCACTTATTCTAGCCATCATTTTTTCATCTAATATGTGAGCAAAACCAACCAATTCTGTGAGCATCCTGATCACCAGGGTTTTGAACTGTGCATCTGATAGGTTGGCTATCTCTTCATCGCTTAGATGAATTGGCTCTGGGGCTTTGATTTGTTCTCCAGTTTGAGCCATTTTTGTGGGTTTTTTTTTTTTTTTTGGTTTGTTTGTTTTGTCTAGTTGTGGCTGTTATATAGTGAGGGGTGGAACCTTAGGTGTTCCCCAGGGCAGGGCAGCTCAGTTGCTGGGTAGTGACACTGTACTTGGGGGCAGGGTCCGAGAGGGAACAATGGCGTTTTCTCTGATCTCTCTCAGATTCCAGTCCCTTCTGCCACTTCCCCTTCACCTGGATTATCTGCGCACAAATGTGGGACCACTTGGTCAGCCAGCCACCTTGTGCGGCCTCACTGGGTCTGCACAGTTGCCACCCAGTGCCTGGAGTCCACTAACCACTGCCAGTGCACCTGGAGTCTGCTAGCTGCCACCTGTGTGCCTGGGATCTGCCAGCCACTGCTGCCTGTGTGCCTGGTCCGCACCTCCACTTTTCCCTGCTGTGACTCCGCCCCTCTTACCCATCTGGATGAATGGTTGTTGGACTTCCATACAGTTTAATTTTCTGTCAGCTCTGGTTGTTTTCTTATTTCTAAATCTTTGTTGTCCTTAATTTTGGTTGTGCGAGGAGGCACAATGTGTCCACCTATGCCTCCATCTTGGCCGGAAGTCCCTCCAGCTCTATTACTTACTAGCTGGACAGACTGGGGCTAGTTACTTAACTTCAGTGAGTTTTCCTTTCCTCATCTGTAAAGGGGAGATATTAATAGGAACAACTTCATAGCATAATGTGAGGATTTAATAGCCACAATATATAAAGCACTCAGCACATACTGGGCATGTTGTCGATATGAGCTATTATCAGGGAGACCTTTCCTAATACTCTGTAAAACTTTGTCATTCTCTGACCCCTAGCCCAGGTTTATTTTTCTTCTTAGGTTTACCACACATCATAAATGTTTATGTACCTGTGTATTGTTTTCCTCCCTTAAGTAGCATGTAAGTTTTCGCTTGCTTCTTATCCTCAGCACGGAAACAATAGTTGAGGTAAATGGTAAGTGCACAGCAGCCATCTGATGACCGAGTTATTGAGCTTGTCAAGATGCTATAGCTAAATATAGCTTAGCCAAACAGAATTCCAGCCCATGGTTGTTTGGCTCCAACCACTTTCTACTATCATATAACCAGAAATTTCCAAATTTGTAGATTATTAATATGTGAAGTATATAATTTTGAGTGAAAACAGTACAACTAGAAATATTATGGGGTAACAATAAGAACACTGAGCCTGGAGTCACGTAGTCTCGCCTGTTTTAGCTACATCACCATGGGCAACTCATCACAGCTCATTGGGCTCTATTTCCTCATCTGTAAAGTGAGAATGTTAAATACAATTATTTCTATGATTTCTTTCAGTTCAGTTTTTCTTATTCTATTCCAAAGAATTAAGTGAAACAAATTCATTAGCAAATAGTTTTGTGCCATGGTATATTTTTGTATTCAAAGCATTTCTCTCTCTATTTTTTCCTTCTACAGTGGATAAAGAGGAAAGTTATAAAAGAAATTACAAAGAGAATTTTATAACAGCTAGGAATTTAATTGTCCTGTAAACTACATTGATTTTTCTCTCTGAAGTCTGCCTCCAAAATTTAAGTTATTCCAGAGAAATCCCTTTTTGTATATTTGGCTGTGATGACAAGGCCCAAACTGCAAATGAGTACTATCGCTAGTGACAGAGGTAAGTGTCTGGGGACAAAGCCAAGTGGAAATCTAGCCTGCTCCCAAAGGTCACCAGTCTTCTTTGATTGCTCACTTCACTGAAGTCCTCTAGCTCATAAGATCTTTAACATAAAAGAAAACACTGTCAACCATTGTTTGTATCTAGGTTACTTGTGTTCACCACCTAGAAACGAAGTTATTGAGGGGTCCTAGCTTATATTTCTATATTCTTAACCAGTGTCTAGCGCAGGACAGGATATTCAATGGCCAGTAATTAATTACTAATGGATTGTTCTCAACTCTAGGGGTCCTTTTGGCCACCAGTCGCACAGCCTCTCCCATTCTCCCCCATTTTATTCCCGTGATGTTTCCTCTGTTTCCTTTTCCTTCGGTGTTTACCATTTGTGTGGCAGTCAGCGAAGTCCAGTCCTGTAGTCCTGACCAGCTCCTCTCATTTTCCTGGGAAATAATCCCACCTCTGTTGATGGTAGCGCTGTGCTAATTCATGACTTTTTAATTCTGGCTTTCTGAAGGAAAACATTTTATGTTCCAGATTTTAGGAGAAGAGATGGCTTAAGTGTTGGTGTTGGTAAAGAGAAAAATACTGAACACCACAACGTGAAACACAATACTACGTAAGCAGCTTTAAGTCCTATTTCTCAGTTCATTACTTGGGCTTTCTTGCATTCTCTTACTTTGTCCTTGAAAAGCTCACTGTAATCCTCACATTCCTTCATTTCATATCAGCAAAATGTTTATTTTTCCAGAAATGACAGCAGTAGAAGACTGTATGCATGTGGTATAAAAACGAAATGATATATTATGATTATATATGATAAAAATTATACCTGAACAGCAGAAAAGAAAATGGAAAAAGATCCTAGTTGTGAGAGCTGTTAGAATTCAGAATAATTTCTAAAAGATTTAAATAAATGAGGAAGTAGAGGCCAATGATATTCTCTACACAGAGAAATCCCATTTGGTGAGGGTTTGGCGTTCGATGGCTTGTTTGGGCCCATTCCTTCTCCAACTTTTCATTATTACAGGATTAGAGCTCTTTAACATTAAACTTTTACTGTGAATGGGTCTTAAAAGATTTTATTTAAAATAAGCTGACAAGGCAAAGTATGAAATGAACATATTTCTGAGAAATCACCTAGCTTAGAAAACCAGAAGTTTTCTGTACACCAGTAAAGAATGATGCCATACTAATGTAGCTATACTTTTCCTAAATGCCAAATACATGATATCTTAACAAAAGCAGAATTTATTAAGAGTTGGTGAACTAATATTGAGTCAGTGATTTAATTTAGTTTGAGCAAAGCTTTAACATATTAATTCCAAGGCATTTTTTTCAAAGTACAAAAAAATCATGTGTGACTGGATCTTGAACACTGCCTGGAAGAGAGAAAGTTTCAACATACATTTCAGATAACAAAAACAAATTTTTAAAGGATCATGTTTTATATAAGCAATAATTACATTTTTATAACTTTGTAGTACAAGGATACGAATTTATTTTTTGCACACTAACTAGGAAACAGGTTCTTTTCTGCATTGTTATCTTCTTTTGAAATTAAAGATGTTCACAAACATTTTTTCACAATTTCCAAAGTCATTTAAATTGAATATTCAATAATAAAATTGCTAAGGAAAAGTTTTTAGCAAAGAAGCTTCCAAAAGTGAGGAGGGTTCGTCACTAAACCAAGAGAAGCCAAAGTATTCCATGATGTCACACCCTGGCTGCATATCCTTTCAGGAGCAGAGTTTTTTTCTTTTTGTTTGTCACTTCCATGCCCAAGTTTAACCTCTTTTTTCCTTATTTTCTCTTTTGCCCATTGCCTAAAACCTAATTATAGACCAAGGTTGGTGTTTAAATCAGACAAATAGAAATAATCATGACTCCATTTTAATTTGCCCTTGATCACTCTGTGCTCAGTGAGTTAGAGGATTTGATATTAGAATAGAAATCTTGCTCCTGGCCCCATAGTCAGGGCCTAGCAAAATGCCTAGCACAAAGTAGGCACTCAAAAAAAAAGCTGCTGAATGTGGGGCTGACATGCACCCGGCACGCACTGCTATGACAGGTGTGCAAGAACTAATGAGAAACAGCTACTGTCCTGTCGCCCCTCCTATAACCCTGGCCCTGTACCTGAAGACATCCCCCAGCCCTTTGATTCAGCAATTAATGGGTAAGTCCTAACAAGTCTGGGAGCTTTCTAGGCCTCACTTTATTTTTTATTTATTTTTTTTCTAGGCCTCACTTTAGAGTTCTGGAAACCCTCAGCTCTGGTTGGCCAGTGCCCATGCCACACTAGTTCTGACGTGTTTTTAATGTTATCTTCAATTAAATCAGTATTTTATGTGTTGATTTGGCCATCTCTGCCAGCCCTGATACAACAGGCGGAAAAGGTGCAGTGTTCTGAGGAGCGCAAGGGAGTGTAAGAGCGGGAGAGGTGACAACAGGGAGGGGAGGGGCAGCAGGGAGGGTGGAAAAGAAACAGGAGGAAAATCTGCTACACAAGAAGATCCCCACCTGCAGGGGTTTGTCTCACACAATCACCTTTCTCATGGGCATTCCATCAATTCAAACTGTCCTCCCCAGCAGGGTGAGTGAAGGCTCTTTGCAAAGTGTACAGTGCATGTCTAGAACCAGAGCTGTAATTACTCTGCTTGCTACGCTGACACCATTGTCTGATAAAATATTGTGCCAAACATTTCCCTTATTTTCCCTTTGTGCTAGCTTGCTCCGGCTAAAATAACTGGTCAGATTCATATCCAACCCAGGTGAAATCCTGTCACAATGCACTCAAAGAGGGGTGTCTGAATTGTTTCATTGTACTGGGATTCCATTGTGTTAAATTTTGTTGAGAATCTGGTACTTGTAAATCTTTTGGTGTTTGGTTGAAAGGATATCGCACACTGTAATTTACAAAGCATTAGAGAACCATTGCTGTACATGTGAATTGCTCTTATTGGGATTAGAGCTGAGTTTTGCAAACTGAACCCTGCTAAACTCCAAATTTGTGAAAGTGGATTCTATAGTCAAAAATGTTTGGGGAGTACAATGCATGTTAGAGTATTAAAGGCTCGGAGAAGGCATATATATATTTTTTAATGTTACACTTTTTAAACCCTGGGTTTCTCAGTCTCTCTCTGTCTGTCTCCCCCTCCCTCGCTCCCTCCAGTTTTTCATGGAACACCTAACATGGGATACCAAGTTTGACAAATGCAGATGCTGCATCAGGGTATTCATTCTCCCATTTATAGAGGACCTGCCATATGTTTGGAAATGGGCCAGGCTGACAAAACAAAGACAAATCAGGCACATTGCTTGTTCCTAAAAGGCTACCAGAGGAGATGCAATGCAAAAAACACAGAGTTCTTTTGTTTTTCACTTGTGGGAAAACAGGCAACAAAGCAACAGAGCAGGAAAGAAGGGAGGCTAGGACCATGTCTGGAAGAGCTTCCCTGGTGATAGAGTCTCACTGTAAGAAAATATGCATGCAAACATCAGGTACTAGAGATTCAGAAAATAGCTAGCAGGGATAAAAAGACCCCCTCAAGCATCTTTTTCTAAAACTATTAAAAATATACCCTAACAACATAAATGGGTCTGTCAACATGTCTCCCTTAAGACAGCCAGTTCTAGTTTTAGATAGTTTCATGGAGGGTGAGTAGTGGCCATAAAGGTAATCTGCAGTTTTTTCTTTAGCACACGTACACACTCACAATTCTGGCCTCAGTTGGACATCTGCTTAGATCCTAGCTCTCTTCTTATAGCTGGACAGGGATTTAAGAAATGTGCCGTTTTCCTTGGCTGTGAACTTGTTTTTTCTTGTATCCAACATGCATACTGGCATGGCCTTTGTTAACTAGTCATTCATTGGATGGGGAGTGGGAATGGATTGGTATCCTTGATGTGGTTCCAGACATTACTGACTTTTTCAGCCTTAAAACCAGCAGCACAAAGACATCTGAAAGTCTTTGATGTGTTCCATACTAGGTGTGCAGCAGCACCATTATAGAGGACTGGAAAGGAAATGGAAGTGGTGGTGCTCCCCCCCCCACACACATATATAGTGTACCCTCCACCCTGTCAATCAATTATATATATTAATGTTTAAATTTTACAATGACCATATGAGGTGGGTATTACAGTATTTTTGTCATTTTTACAATTGGTAAATTGAGGAATAAACATGTTGGTGTTTAATCCAAAGTCAGGGACAGTGTAAGAAATAAAACAGGATACTTGCTTTATTCCAAAGCTTAATTACATTTTATACTATACCCACTATAAAGTCAGAATAAGGGAATGACTAAGGCATATTTTATACCCCTCAAAAATAATTCTATTTTAGTGTGCTTACCTGGTGACAAGAATTCTTTAGACAGGATGTACTAGCACTTGCTTTTTCTGATGGAAGTAGCTTATCATTATTCACCTTACATTATTCAAAATGGTTCATTACAGAGTCCATCATTCCTTTATTTTTCTCTTTTTCTCTAACAGATGCATTCCTTGAAGGAATCAGTCCAATACCTTTTGCACAAGGAAAGGATGCCTAGAATTAAGGGTGGGACTTGATACTCTTCAATGGCCACCCTGTTACTGTTGGGAGAGACACAAAGGGACAGGCTTTCCAGAATCTTTACTTAAAGTTAATCTTTAAATATTTCTAGCACTTAAAAAAGTTTCATAACGGAAAATATTTTATCCAGAATACTGACAACTCGCTGTAGACAATGAAAAGGAATGAGAGTTAAATTAAAATAGGAAATGTTTTCAAGTGGATGTGTATGTATGTATATACACACACAACTTATATGTTAACAATATAACATGTGTTGACATATATATGGCATACAACATATATAGCATACGTGTGTATACATCTATATAGAACACTTGGCACCAGAGGAACCACACAGTGAAATAGGATTTAGAAGGAAGTAAGATGGATCAGCAGTTCTTAACCAGGTTAAGGGCAGACCCTTTGAGAATGTGATGAAGACTAAGAACAATCTTTTTAGGAAAACAGCAATATACAATCACATTGCATATGCAGTTGGTTTCTCACCTCCTGAAACTCACCCTTAGCCTCCATTAGGAGGCTTTGATATGGTCCTGAAGGCCATGAAAAACAACAGAAAATTGTCCAGAATGAAAAAAGGCAAAGGTGACATGATTTCTCAAGGGAACTTTACATCTCTATAAATTCTTGTCTCTATGATTCCAATGGCACCATTTGTAAATGTTGCTCTACAAATCCTTGCCCAGAGAATCTTATGTCCTCTTTGAGGACTTAACAAAAATTTCAGGAGTGTCAGTGCCTTGAAGATTCCTGCCTTTCCCCAGTAAGAAAAGCCAGGTAACCAAAACCACAGGATAGGAAAGGTTTATATCAACTCTGGCATTTCAGTACTTCCCAGATGTTAATGCACACACACACATCCCCTGGAATCTTCTTAAAACGCAATTCTGATTCAGTAGATCTGGGATGGGACCCAGGACTCTGATTCTCCAACAAATCCCCAGATGACACTGATGCTGTTAGTCTGTGGAGCATACTTGCTGAGTAGTAAGGCTATAGTAGGGGACCCGATTCTATGTACCTCTACTGAACAGCACTTTAGAGCAGTTCCTCCCATCACTTTCTCATCTCACATACATCCTTGAGCTTCTCCATCTCACTACTCAGCTAGAGCCTAAACTTAGGAAGATTACACCAGGGTCTTCAGTAAGAGAAAGTAAATTGATCTTTTGCTTTAGGATAAGACTAATAATGATGTGAGTTTTGTATTAAATAGTTATCTGCTTCTGTGATACTTAATGTTTTGGTGTGTCTGTAAATGCTGAGCAGGTTACAAGTAATGTACGTAAATGATTTATCTCTTTAAATTGGAGCAAATTTAAGTTTAGCCCTTTAAAAACATTGTTTTCATTTGCTCTCAAGAGAGGAGCAAGAGTGGAATCAGAGATTTCAAATACCGAAAATTGCACTACCACAAGCTAAAAATCAATGCCAAATTGATGTTGACATACCACACGACGTGTGAACCCATATAGGTCCTGCTTCTGTCTTTGATTCTTCGAAGTATGGATGAGTCAAAGATGGACAGGGCTAGTGATCAGAAGGCAGATTTATTTTTGAGTCAGAGATTAACTTTCTGTATGTTAGAAACTCATGAAATTTTTTAGCAGCTGGTGTTATTGATTACATTTTTAATTAAGAAAAGTTTCATGACAGTTCCTAAAATGGGGGTTGAATGGGCAAAGTTGAAAAATTATGGAAATTGACTTAGCATTTAGTAAGTGTATGCTTACCTAACAGCAACTGTACAATCCAAGAATATGTCATTTCATGTTTGAATGAATGAAAATCATGGCTTTCTATAAATGTTTTTATAAAAAATGATGTAAAACTGGATAGGGCTCATTTTTTCATATTCAGTTTACTTCAGAAATATACTTATTTCCCTATTTCTACTTTATAGAAGTTAGAGGAAATAAAATATTTTTAACTAATAGTTTAAAGAAAATGACACTACTATCCAAAATGATATTCCAAACTCAGCATGGAATAAAAGATATAATATATAACAGCTTTAGCTTGTTACTGTTTTAACTACAATATTTACTTTGAAAAGCATGATATTGTTTCTTTGAGAAATAATCATTTTCTCCTTTTGCACCCACCAAGTAAGATTCCTTCCCACCTCACTCTACAGTTAGAACTCTCACTCGGAGAGGAGCAAGCATGAGATTTCAGCCACAAAACAGTCTGTGAAAGGAAGATAACTAGAATTAAAGGTTGTGTAGGAACAAATGGAGAATCACAAATAATTTTTAAGTTACTTCAATGTTTATTTACCATCATTATATTCTTATTTATTTCCATTTTTATTCTTAAACTATGAAACATTTCAAAATAATGTCAGATATTCATGTACCTACCATCTAGTTTTAACAGATGTTTACATTTTGCATAGTTATCTGTTCTACTGTCTTTTAGCAAGATTTTTTCACTAGAAAACATTAAAAATATTTGTCAACGTCATCAGAGAAGTAAATCACTTAAACTGAAATTATCTGATAACTTTAATATTAAAGCTCATCATAATTTTAAAGGATGGCAGAAAAGCCTCTAAGAAATTCTTTCTCATGCCTCTTGTAGCACTTGAATTTAAAAAAAAATAATATCAATAATCACCAGAATTCATATTTGTTGATGGGGGAAAAGTGTTCTAAATAAACTAATTAAAATGGAATAGGAATAGATTTGTAGACTTTTTGTTAATGATTTCATAATTATTGTGCATACTTATTTTTTTAAAAATGGTATTTTAGTTCTTCTACTCCCATTTGTTCTATATTTCATTTATGTAGGAAGGTGGAGAGTGTGTGTTTGTGAAATATATGTGTGTGTATTTAAGTTGTAAATGAAATAAAAATTCTATTCTGCTCTTCTTTGAAAGTACTTGTCAGAGAACACGTAAAGATGGGAGTCACACAGAACAGTTTTAAGGTACATAAATTATTAATAACTGAAACAATAAATTATAAGTCATATATTTAGATACTGGGAGAAAATTTGGCTTAATTTATTTACAGGTACAAATAGAAAACCTCAAATTTCAAATAATACTGTCATTATTAGGGAGCAAACTGTGAATAGCGTTGTACATGAAATCCTCTGGGCCAGATGTTTTGATAGTTTAAGTTGAAGATACTGATGTAATTTGTAGTGTGGGCCATTTATGGCTGTTTTTGTAACTTGGCATTACTTGTGATGCATGTATTTGTCTTGGGGCAAACAGCTTGCTCACCTCCAATCAAAATCTAAAAGATACTTCTTCTTCTATGGGTTTAAAGTAGTTTTTGTTTGGGTTGATATTTCCTATTTGAGGTGAATTATCCCTTCTTTGGCTCTTTTCTATTCATTATATTATGATATATAATTTTGGTTAAGCAATTGTGTGATGTTTTCTACAACATTATTCTGGGCTGCTGTATAGAAATTTAAAACTGTGTTTCACAAATAAAATGCTTATGCTTACTTATTTGACAGCTTTTCCTATTGGACTTGGGATAAAGTCTTCCCTTATGCAACTCACTTATAATGATATCTATTTTTCCTTTTTCTATATTATTTTTAAAACTGCTATTTAAATTTGATATTATACTTCCCATGATGAAGTTAGAGTCCTATTTTTTCACTTCAAAGAATGCTTTTAAGTTTGAGTTTTCTATGAAGAGGTTTACTAAACATATACATATTTAAAAGCACTGAACTCTTTCTAAGATTCATAGTCTTACATCTTATGGCCTACTTTTCATAATTTGCAAAATATTTACTTTTTCCTTTATACTGTGACTATAAATTTTGAAAACTAATTTTTCAAAAGTATCAGGAACATTATATTAGCAATAGCCTTGTTAATTAATATTTGTTCATTATTTCTTGGTCAAGATGGTCAAGACAGAGGGATCCAAGACACTGATCGACTAGGTGGATGTTACACTCACCTTCTCCCAGGACAAACTGGAATTACAACTAAAATAGAGAACAATGAACCTGAATAACCAACTGAAAACTAGCTGAACAGAAGTCTTATAACCAAGGATTTGCAGAAGCCACATCGAGACTGGTAGGAAGGGCAGAGAGGTGAAAGGGGTTGGCCCCACTCCACTGATAACTGTTGGGATTCCAGAGCACTATCTCAGCTGCAAAGGTTCCCCCGGAGGAGTGTGGGGTTTCAACCCCAAGCCAGGCTGCCCAGCCTATAGCACCAGAGCAGGGAAAAGGCACCCACATAATATCTGACTGTGAAAATCAGTGGATTTTTGACCAACGATTTGTCTGCTAGAGAAACAAATGCCCTCTTAAAGGGCCAACACACAAAAAAAAATCTGTTCCCAACCACCCACCCAGGGCTCCGAAAGAGGGAGGGAAGAGTGGATTGGAGTAGTATGAGGGGAGACAAGTTTGTTACTCTGGGAAGAGAGGTGAGGGGACAGTCTCCAGACCTCCTGTGCTGAGTCACTCTCCTGCACCTCAGCTGCCATCTTTCTTGGGTGGAACAGGCCCCTTCTTCTGGCATCAGCCTGGGGGAAAGCAATAGCCCCACCCTTAAGACTCCCTGTCTCACCACCCTGTAGAGGTCATGCCCTGCTGAGGAGTCAGCTGCCTGGGCTGGGGTATGGAGAGATATGGGCAGAATCTGGGGTGGGGGGCGGGGAGGGAGGTGTCACTGACTGAGTGGTTGGGCTTTGGGGTGAGGCTATTCTCCCCAATTCCCCATGAACCTGACTGGTGCCTATTCCCTCACTGGGGAGATCCTCTAACCCCACCCTCCTGGATTCAGGTAGCCCCAACCTCTTGAATTCTGGTGGCTCAACCCTGCCAAAGTCTGGGCAGAATCCAGGACAGACTGAGTTGTGTGGTGCCCATCTTCCCTAAAGTCTGAACAGCACCTCCCCCTCACAGATCCATTTTCCACACCTCCTCCCAGTAACTCCTACCCTATCAAGCTCAGATTCCTGGCAAACTCTTGGACAGACTAAATTGTGACGATAATTCATGCAGATGGAAATGACTAAAGGGCTGGGGTAGCAATACTTATATCTGACAAAATAGACTTTAAAACAAAGGCTATAATAAAAGACAAAAATTAATACTACATAATGATAAAAGGAACAATTCAACAAGAGGATATAACTCTTGCAAACATTTATGCATCCAACATAGGAGCATCTAAATAAGTAAAGCAAATCTTGATGAACATAAAGAGAGAGATTGACAGAAATATAGTCATAGGGGATTTTGACACCCAATTGACATCAATGGACAGATTGTCCAGACAGAAAATCAACAAGAAAACAGCAGCCTTAAATGACACACTAGATCAGATGGATTTAACTGAATCTTCAGAGCATTTCACTCTATAGCAGCAAGAATACACATCCTTTTAAAGTACACATAAAACATTTTCTAGAATAGACCACATATTAGGACACAAAACAAGTCTCAATAAATTTAAGATTGAAATCATATCAAGCATTTTCTCTGACCATCATGGTATGAAACCAGAAATCAATCACAAGAAAAAAAACTGGAAAACACAAAAAGACATGGAGGCTAAAAACCATGTTACTAAGCAATAAATGGATTAACAATGAAATCAAGGAAGAAACCAAAACATACCTAAAAACAAATGAAAATGAGAACACAACAATCCAAAATCTGTGGGACATAGCAAAAGCAGTTCTAAGAGGGAAATTAGTAGCATTCCAGGCTTATCTCAAGAAGCAAGAAAAATACCAAATAAACAATCTAACTTCATACTTAAAGGAACTAGAAAAAGAGCAAGAAGTGAAGCCCAAAGTGAGTAGAAGAAGGGAAATAATAAAAAACAGGGCAAAAATAAATGGAAAAAAAAGAGTCTAAAAAACAGTGCAAAAGATCATTGAAACCAAGAGCTGGTTCTTTGAAAATATAAACAAGATTGACAACCTTGAACCATACTCATCAAGAAAAACAGAGAGGATCCCAATAAATAAAATCAGAAATGAAAAAGGAGAAATAATAACGGACTCCACAAAAATACACAGAATTGAAAGAAAATATTATTAACAACTATATGCCAACAAATTTGACAATCTGGACAAAATGGATAAATTCCTAGAAATATATAACCTTTCAAACCTAAATCAGGAAGAATCAGAAAATCTGAGTAGTCCAATTACAACTAATAAAATTGAAGCAGTAATTAAAAAAAAAAAAAAAAAAAAAGTCCTGGACTGAATGGCTTCCCAGCTGGATTTTACTTAACATTCAAAGAATTACTAACACCTATTCTTCTCAAACTATTGCAAAAAATTCAAAAAAGGGACAACTCTGAAGCCCATTTTATAAAGCCAGCATTATCCTAATTCCAAATCCAGAAAAGGACACTACAAAAAAGAAAATTATAGGCCAATATCCCTGATGAACAAAGATGCTAAAATCCTCAACAAAATATTAGCAAACCAGACTCAGCAATACATTAAAAAGGTCATACACGATGATCAACGGAGCTTTATTCTGGAAATGCAAGGTTGGTACAATATCTACAAATAAACGTTACACACCACATAAACAAAATGAAAGATAAAAATCACATAATCACATCAACAGATGCAGAAAACACATTTGATAAAATCTAGCACCAATTTATGATAAAAATTCCCAGCAAAGTGGGAATAGAGGGAACATAGCACAACACAATAAAGACTATATATGACAAACCCACAGCCAATATCATACTCAAAGGGCAAAAACTGAAAGTATTTCCCTTAAGATCAGGAACAGGAGAGAGATGTGTGCTTTCACCACCCTTATTCATCATAGTACCATCTGCCCTTGTCACAGCAATCAGACAAGAAAAATAAATAAAAGGCATCCAAACTGAAAAGAAAAAAGTAAAACTGTCATTATTCACAGATGACATGACACTGTAAAAGCTTTACCCCAAAACTAATAGACTTGATAAATGAATTCAGTAAAGTAGCAGGATATAAAGTAAATATCCAGAAATCAGTTGCATTCTTATACACCAATAATTATCTGTCAAGAATGGAAATTAAGGTCCTGGCTGGTGTGCCTTGGTTGGAGCATCATCCTGTAACTGAAAGTTGTGGGTTTGATGCCTGCTCGGGGCACCTGCCTAGGTTGCACATTTTATCCCCAGTCTGTGCACCCATGGGAGGCAACCAATTGATGCTTCTCTCTCACATCTATATTTCTCTCTCTCCCTCTTCTCTCTCTAAAAGCTAGGGAAAAAAAAAATGTCCTCAGGTGAGGATAAAAAAATAAAACAAAATGAAGCAAAATTTAAAAAAGGGGAAACTAAGAAAACAATCCCATTTATAATTCCATCACAAAATTTTTAAAAATGAAACAAATTTAACCAAAGATATAAAAGACCTATACTCCAAAAATTATAAGGCACTAAAGAAACTGAAGAAGATACAAATAAGTGGAAGCATATACCATATTCATGGATAGGAAGAATTACCATTATTAAAATGTCCAAACAACCCAAAGCATACTATTCAATATAATTCCTACCATGATACCAATGACATATTTCACAGAACTAGAACAAATATTCCAAAAATTTATGTGGAACCACAAAATAACCTGAATAGCCACAGCTATCTTGAGAAAGAAGAACAAAGTTGAAGGAATCATGCTACCTGAAATTAAACTACACTAAAAGATGATAGTAATCAAAACAGCATGGTACTGGTATAAAAACAGGTCTATAGCTCAATGGAACAGAATAGAGAGGTCAGAAATAAATCCATGCCTTTATGGTCAGTTAATATTCAACAAAGAAGGCAAGTACATACAATGGGGTAAAGATAGTCTATTTAATAAATGGTGCTGGGAAAATTAAACAGATACATGCAAAAAAAATGAAACCACAACTTTCTTATACCATACAGAAGACTAACCTCATAATGGATTAAATACTTAAATGTAAGATTCAAAACCATAAAAATCCTAGAAGAAAACATAGGCAGTAAACTCTTGGACATTTTTCATAGCAATTTTTTTTGATATGTGTCCTCTAACAAGGGAAAGAAAAGAAAAAATAAGTGAATGGGACTGCACCCAACTGAAAAGATTCTGTACAGCAAAGGAAACCATTAAATAAATGAAAAGGCAGCCCACTGAATAGGAGAACGTACTCACCAATGATACATCTCATAATGAGTTAATATCCAAAATTTATAAAGAACTTATAAAATTCAACATCAAAAAAATCCAATAAAAAAATGGGCAAGGGACCTGAATAGACAATTC
Source organism: Anoura caudifer (assembly GCA_004027475.1). Lineage (NCBI taxonomy): Eukaryota > Metazoa > Chordata > Mammalia > Chiroptera > Phyllostomidae > Anoura > Anoura caudifer. The sequence goes on along the minus strand of PVKU01005294.1, from coordinate 71,843 downwards.
TTCAAAATGGACATACAGAGGGCCAATTGACATATGAAAAGATGCTCAACATCACTAATCATCAGAGAAATGTAAACCACAATGAGATTAAAACCACAATGAGATATCAAAATTAATTAAAACCATAATGAGATATCACCTCACACCTATCAAATGGTTATCATCAATACACAAAGAAGTGTTGCTGAGGAGAAAGCAGATTGGTGCAGCCACTGTGGAAAATAATATGGATACTGTTTAAAAAATTAAAAATGGAACTGCCTTATGATCCAGCAATTCCACTTCTGGAAATATGTCCGAAGACACTCAAAACACTGATTCAAAAGAATATGTTCACCCCAATGTTCACTGCAGCATTATTTGCAATAGCCAAGATCTGGAAGCAGCCCAGTGCCCATCAGTGGATGAGTGGATAAAGAAGATGTGGTATATCTACACAATTGACTACTACTTGACTGTAAAAAAGAAGGAAATCTTAGCTTCTACAATATCATGGATGGGCCTAGACAGTATTATGCTAAGTGAAACAAGCCAGTCAGAGAAAGACAAATACCATATTATTTAACTTATATGTGGAATCTAATGAACAAAATAAACAAACAAAATAGAAACTGACTCATAAATACAGAAAACCTATGACAGCTATCAGAGGGGAGGAGGGTTGGGTGAAAAGGTAAAGGGAATAACCAAAAAAAACCCTAACCTCACAGACACAGACAACAGTACACTGATTATAAGAGGAAATAGGGTGTAGGAGGAGGTAGAAGAGGGTAAAGAGGTGATAAATGGTGACAGAAGGGGACTTGACTTTGGGTGGTGAACACATAATACAATATATAGATGATGTATTATAGAATTGTACACCTAAAATCCATATAACTTTTAAATAAATGTCACCTAATAAATTCAATAAAACTTTAAAAAAACATAGTCAAGATAGCTTGGAGATTTCTCACTTCTTTAAAACAGAGTTCATGAATTCAACCTGTTTTAAGATGAAGTGAGATTCCTAGCTGTTTACTTAATATTATTAACTATTAAACACTATTTACCTCTCAACTCAAAACATACACTTAAGTGTAGGAAATGACAACTGTACTTTATACAGAAAATTTTAAACTTGAATCTTTTATATATCCCTTGAGCTCAAGTGCTCATACAAATTAATTTATCAAAACATCAACTGCATTTGACTTACCTTCTATAGTTGGCCAAGGAAAGGAGCCCTTAGGAAGTACCAATTGATTAGGAAACATCTGGTGAAGATTTTTTATTTTGACTGAATAAATGATTTTTCACATGGGCATGTTCCACCATCAATAAAATACCACTATGAACCTTACCTCACCACATCCCCAACCCTGGGAAACTTTTTTATGGGAATTAAACTGACCTTTGTCAAAAATTAATTACTTTCACACACACACACACACACACACACACACACACAATTCCCTCTTCACCCCCCCGCCCCGCCCCCAATCCAGGTACAAGGTGTCATGCTGGACTTTCAAGAGGATATAAATAAGTGGGACAGCCTGAATTTCCAACGAGGTCACATGGTGTGATCATCCTGCTATGTACCACTCAGTATTTACTTGGAAACTTCCAGAGAAGAGCTAAAACTTACAGCCTCTGACTTCAAGGAATTTAAACCCAAGTGGAAAGGATTAGGAAAGCACAAACCGCCCTGCTTGTATACTGTTGTACTGAATATGAATCCACAAAGTACAATAAAAATAACTAACTTGCTGTGAGATTTCACAAAGAGCTCTCATCCATCCAAAAGAAGGGCCGGTGGAGAGGTTCAAAGCACCCAGGTTGTCCAAAAGAGGGCAAAATCAAATCTAGGAGCCGGTGGCCACCGGGAAAAATCTCATGGTGGAGACGGTATCTAGATAGGCCTGGAAACACCGTGATACAGGAAAGGCCACTGCAGAAGGGCACCTCACCCCCATCTCTCGCTTGCTATCTTACCAGTTTCACCTCAGGGCCCATACTACTAGCCACTTTTTTAGAAGATCCCTAAGAACACAGGGGTCTGACTTAGGAGGCACTTCCGCTGTGCAACTCGCCAACTTTGGATTCGGGGAGTGCACCGGGTAGGACCGGTTCACGCACGTGGGCACCTTCTCCCTTCCGTAGCGCTGACTCTCTGCGAGCTGCTACCACCCGCAAAATTTTTGCTGCAGCGGCCATGGGGATTGTCGTGGCTGCTGCTTCCCCCACCAAATTCCAGCGCTCCGCAGCAGCCGGTGCTGCAGTGGAGAAACCTGGCTCTCACCCTGGCCAGAGGGAGGAGGCGCAGCGCCCGGGTTTGCACAAGCGGACCGGAGCACCTCCTCCCTCCCCTTCCTGCCCCCAACAGCCGCGGCAGCTAGAGCCGGGGGAGGGGGGAGGGGTGGAGCCGGGGAGGAGCCGCGGCGCGGTGGCTCCAGCGGCAGGTGTGGGAGGTGAAGGTGCGGGGCGGTCCACTCTCGCCCTTGCCTGTTGGGGGCCGGGGGCCTGGGGCTGGGGCGGCATTCCCCCAGGATCTTCGTGACGGCTTCGACCTGTGCACAACTTGGGGCGCGGCCGGGGCGGCAGGTTGCACGTCCGGCAACCGGAGGGGAAAAGACTCGCGCGTCCCCCGACGCTGCGACCGCGCCGACCGGAGGCGGCGGGAGAGCTGCGGGAGTTAGGGGGTGGGGAGGATGCGGCCGCAGTCTGGGCGCCGGGGCGAGGCCGTGCAGCGCCTCTGCCCTGCCACAGGACCCGCAGGTAAGCGGGAAGGTGAGGGAAGCGGGGCGGGGACGCGCCCCTTGCGGAGTTGAGAAGCGGCTCCGGGGCCTGGGCACACAGCCGTCCGCGCGCGGGTCGGAGGGCCGCCCGCGCGGGGGGACGCTGGTGCGGGGATGCTGCGGCCCATCGGGCGCATCCCGGGCACCTCGGCCCTGGTTCTGCGCAGAGCCGCCTCCCCCTCTAGCTGGAGTCCTTGATTGTTTCTCTGACTCCATCTCCGAAGTCACAGGTCCGCTCTCTTTCCCTAAACAGCGAAGAAGGAACTGAACGAACTGTGTATGTCCCGGAGCTGGTTATGGGAGAGCGCCTTCAATTACCAGTCTTTGAAGAGAGTCCATTTCGAATATTACTGTCACTTTACTCAGCTTTCCCCTCTTAGAGTGAAGAGAATTTAGGGCGTGTGTTTTAAATCCCCACGTAGTAGGATTGGAGTTTGTTTTCGCCTTACTTAGGTGGGAAAACGATGCTCTATAAAATCCCGATTTTCCAGCGGTACTTCACTTAAAATTAGAGCCTCTGGTCCTACAGCAAGACTGGCAGTAGTGAGAAACACAACCGAAATGGTCACTTAGCGCCTCTTTGGAAGGGAGAAGTTAAGGTAAACTTAAGTGTAATGACCTCTTAATGGGCTTCCTGCAGGACCACCTTTGCTCCTGCACTAGCGGTATTAGAACTAACGATTACATACAGCTTTGGACCTACACCTGGGTTGGAGCTGAGGCTTTGTCCAGACACCCTTCACCACTCTGGAGTTCTAGTTTCTGGAATGGGGCCTTTCACCCTCCTTCACTGAATCCGTAGCAGTTTTGAAGTGAAATTAGGAAATGACCTTTTGTTTCTCTGGAGTTTATTATCCTTGCGTTAAAATGTTTCTCGCATGGACAGAAATTTTAAAATGGACTGACTTTAAAGTTATTTTTCAAATCTAATCCTGGTTCTTTCTCATTGTCTCCAGACGTTGATCCTCAAGTGCAGGCAGGCCTTTATCTTGGTTTTAAGAGATAAATATAAAAATATCAGTGGTTTAAGTAAGAACTATAGCCTTAAAATGTGACAGGCCTATAAAAATTGGGCAACTTTCTTAATCTTAGAATGTAAAACACATCTTAAGTTGAATTTTAAGCCCCAAAATGAAAATTTTTTATTTATATTTATCTTGATAGAATTATCAGACTTTATGGAATTATCAGTTTATGGTGTTTCTTTTTTGTTTATCCCGTATTTGGACTCTACTGTACGTGTGGTTATTGCTTACATGATAAGTATGTATGCAGAAGTCAAGAAGCTCTTTTAAAAAGTACAGAGTGAAATTTCTGTGGGCGAAATTTTATCATTCTGAAAAAGTGTATATCTGAGATAAAACTCTTGACTGATAACGTGGATTGTTGGCTCTTTTTGACATTTTAAATAGATGATTAAGAAGGGAGATATAAAATTATTTATACTTGAGCACTTTTTTAATGCAGTGTAAAGTTAAGGATATCATGTTTGTACAATGTAATGACTAGATAGCTATTCTAGAAACTATAAAAATGCTTGAGGAAGTAAAATAAAAAAGCATAAAATTATGTATTATACCGGGTGAAAAAGTAGGTTTACAGTTGTTTGTATGGAAAATAATACAATAATAAATAATAATACAAGAATAAACTCTGTGTTTCATGTTCTCACAACTATAAACCTGGTTATGCCCTACCCTCTACTTTTAGAATTTTAAGGAGAATGCACACTTGTAACTCTCACATCCTCAAGTGAACAGTGTTAAATTGGATGAAATAGAAGAATGTTTTTGCATAGATTTTTTCTCAAATTAAAAAAAATATTTATCTTGATTTGCCTTAAGATTAAAGTTATAGGTACATTTTTTTGGTAGCTGTATGGAACAATGTAAAGTACTTTAAACCATTTACTTTAACAATTCTTTTCTTCATTAATAGGTTTGTAAGATGCCTTTTGCTTGGAACATTGACATTTAATGACAGTGGGTGTCATTAAGTTTTTCATATAGTTGTTGCAGTTTTTCTTCATTTACAGCATTTAGATAGTTTTAACATACAAACACTGTGGGGCCTCTTAACAAATTTAAACTGTAAAAACGCAATAGATTAAATCCCTAATTATTAGCATTTCAGGGACGAAATCTACCTTCAAGTTAAAATGTCTTTTAAAGACATTTTAGAATACATATAATGGTATAATTCCTAAAAAGTACTGTTTTTTATAGTTCTTTTCTAAATTTTTGGAGTCATACAGTAAAGTAACAAAAGAATCAATAATTATGTTTCAACAGTTTCTTGATTTTTTTTTTAACAGACTGTTTCCTTAGGGGTAATCTTCTAAGTATTTCAAAAATTTTTATAGGAGTGAGAAAGTTTATTTTCTGTTAAAACATACTTCTATAGACTAGAAAAAAACTTGCTGAATCTAGAATAGGTCAGTCTTAAGTAAAAAACAATGAAATTTGATCTGTGTATTGTAAAATATATTTTCACTGAGGCTTTTTGACTGTGTCCTTTTTTAAAAAATATAATTGTATAGCAAGTAAGTCAGTTATTTCATTGGTACAACATAAGTGCCCTCATGTGCGTGCTGTATTAATGGATATTGAGACTTCCCAGCTCTCTCTCCACCTATATTTTGTGTGAGGAGTCCAGAAAATTATCAAAATAATTTTGAAGAGGATTGAAATGAAGGGGAAAAATCCAAGGCTGATTATGCTATATACATGCTTTGCTTTGCAGCAAGGAAAGGATGAAAAATAAGAGTTTGGGATTAGAATTTATCCACATTAATCAGATTTCCTATCACTTTCTACTTTATTGTGTAACTGCCTTTTTAGCCAGTATGTAGTTATTGAGTGTATTAAAATACAACAGACAAGAGGAAAAAACCTCATCTGAAAATTCTTAATCATGGCTGTATCACAAATAAATATACAACCTACTCTGTATTGTCTAAATTCTATCTTCCAAGCTATTCAACGTTTGAGACCAATTTATAAAGTAAATGTATTATAAATGTTAATTAAATAAGTAATTTCCATTTTAAGAGAAATGCCTCTTTTAAGGGACTGTGTTTTAACATCACAAATTGCGCCAATCCTTTGAATAAAATAAGAATGGTTGTATTAATTACAAAGTGGACTTTTAGCAAAGGGAAAATGCATATTTTATTGGCCTTGGGGACATTTATGCTAAGTAGTTTGGGGCCCAGTTTCCATTTCTGTGTCTGTGCTGCTTCTGACAAAGGGTCAATCGAGTACTGGGAGATGTGAGACTGTGAGGAAAAAATTAATAAAACAAGTTACGTGGGCTGATCATAGGTCTTCCCAGTAAGACTGTGTCCACATGAATTCAGAACCAGAAGGACGATTCTGAGTCTGAATCCCCGCAGCCCCTTTATGCTGGTCCCAGTGAGTTAGCACTGGCAGAGAAGGCAGTAGTGTCCCTGCCATTTGCAAAGCTGACTTCATGATCCATAGCAGATCAAACCCATGAACTCTTTTAGTCTTGTCCAACTCAGCTCTACTTCCTTGCCAGGGGCATAGCAGCTGAAGTTGAAAGACTTATAACCAAATGGGAAAATTAGTGCCATTTGTGTATAGGCAGTAGCCTTATTCAAACTGCTTTCAACCTAATTGGAAAAAAAATATGGAATATGATTTGATTATAAGTCCTCCAGGGTGGGTAGCATTTAAGAGATTGTGGCTGAAGAGTGCATTTAGGTTTTTCACTTACTTTGAATTCCTGTAGTTTTGCATTGTAGTTCTTTGTTTCTGGGGTGTGTGTGTGTGTGTTTACTTCAGCCTCTATGATTTGGAAGAGGCAAAAAGTACAATAAAATGATAAATTTTAAAGTGATCAAGATCATATAGCATTTGGTCATATAAAAGTTTTATTACTGCTGAGGTAGCAGTAGCTGGATTTTCTCTGTTGGATTTTCTTCCTTGTATTGTAAATCTAAGTTCTTCGCTTAAAAGTAATCCTGATTCTAAAAAGAACAGAAAAAGAAAAGAACTCCATTTAAGATGGCACAATGCCATCTGACAGCCAACGTTTTAAGTTATCTCTGTCAAATCAGGTGGACTTTGGCCACGTTAATAAGTTGGATATGTGTGAAATAAGATAAAGAAATAAACTCAGAAGAGCCTGCTCCAGAAATGTGGGGGATGTGTGCTCTTCTAACTAATCTAAATGTGACATGTAATAGCCAGTCAAGACCAATATTATTATACATTTGAGGTGAAACTATCTTGGAGTCCAAAGACGGATGCAAACAAGGTTGGTCCCTCAAAAGTCAAAACTAATAAGATCTTACTAAAATCGCTTGAGATTTTTTTAGTTATAGTGTATGCTCAAGTGGAAATTCAAGTCACAAAATCATTATTGAGTAACCCTGTGGGGTTCTGATAATTTTTTCCTTCTTTAAACCTGATCTTTAACCTGCTATCTCAACTACGTTAACTTAATAAAAATCAGTGTCTCACATAAGAAACAATAGACTAAAGCAATAAAAGTGTGAGCTCTCTGTGGTAAAATCTACATATAGTGAATAAAGTCTTTTAAATTAGGATTTAACTGGCTTTTAATTAGAGTGGGTTTCCAAGTAAACTAACTGGTAATATTGTCACTTGACATTTCCTTTACATATTTTGTTGTGACACAAAACTGATTTCTATAATAGTGGAACTATATGAAATTAAAAAACAGAAGAAACAATTTACAGGTGATAGACTGTTTTTGAATAATTTTATAATGCTGCTGCATGTTTGCCAGAACCCTAATAATAAGATTCTAGTTTGCTTTATTAGTTATTCCTGCTTTTGGGATTTGGATTAGGATGGGTTCTTTAAATGAAAAGAGCAACTTTTATTTTTATTTTAAAATAAATATCTGTATGCATATTAACTTAGTCATGACAAGCAGTAGTTTGAATTGTAATTTGAAGTAAAAATGTTACAAGTTAGTACCTGGACTGAGGGGGCTTTAAGTAGCATTCTAGTTACTTCTAATAATCGAACAGTTGAAATTTTATCATAGTTTTTTAATATCTGGAAATAAATTTCCAGTTTCATATAAAAGGAGAAATATAATAAGGCATCTTAGTCTTATTAAATATTAAATCAAATTAGCCAAAAGATATTTTTAGTGACTTGTGGTTTTTCAACCAGAAGTATTGAAAATATCTTTATAGATATGAGAAAACTATATGGAAAGATCAGTAAAAGAAAATATAAAAGACTAACCAATTGGATATTTCAAAGTAACTAATTCTTCGATTAAATTTTTATCATTGGTGCCTATGGTTTTTCAAATTCTGGAAAAATGGCAGTAAATCATATGGAATGACAAAGATGATCAAAAGATATGACAAAATTTAATTTTCTTTTAAAATAAATGTATTTAGCAATTGGTAAAAGATAATGTTCTGTATTTCCTTTTTTTAAATTAACACATCACAAAGAGACCAATGAAAATAAAGTACTAATTATAAATCAGTTAAGAATAATTTTTAAAAAGCAAATTTGTCTGAAAAGTAATCTTCCTTCTGAAGGCGGAGTTTATTATACTAATCATGAGTATCGGTAGAATTTTTTTGCAAAATGTATTAAAGTAGAGGTGAGAAGATGACTACATATTTCAGAATAATAGACAAGTTAACTCTGGGTTAGCTCTATTAGCTCACCTAAAACAATAATTTATACTTGGAATATTAAAATATAAATTTTATTATAATAAATATTGAAATATTTAAGATATTTTAAATATTTAAAATATAATAATATTTAATTATTATAAACAGCATAATTTATTATAGTCCACTTTTATTTCAGAACACATGCTCAAATTATTAAGAACTAACACAAAACTATTTTCCAGGAAAGGTAGGGTATCAACTTCATCTTGATTATTTTTCAAAAGCAAATATTAATAAAATGTGTTCAGCTCTTCTATTGCCAAAGCAGTAATAACAATGACAATTATTGCTCTCTCTCGGTCATTTTCTGTGAGCCATGCTTTGTTGCATATGCTTTATCTGTATTGCCTCCAACAATCTTCACCGTGACCTTACAGTCGAGGTGCCATGATAGTTCTTGTTTTAAGGACAAGAAAACTGTGGCCTGGCGAGGTTAAAGGGCTGTAACAACTGATGACTAGTGTGGCTCCGGAATTCAAATGGAAGTCTTCCCTGTTCCCACATCTCTATTCTTAATTACTTTGCTATACTTTACAGTAATTAAGTAGACTATTTGTGGAACTCTGGTAAAAAAAAAAAACTGTTTGTTATCATTTGTGTAGCATTTTTAATGTCCTCAGTAAGAGCACATTTTTTTCTTTGATTTTTAGAGCTTGTTCTAAGTTTTTCATGTCCAGGTCTGGCAAAAGACATAGATGATATGGGTAGTAATATTTGTGACTGAAAGAATTAGGTTGTGTCTTTGAAGTATTAAGCCTGATATTTCAGGTGGATTATACATTTTCTTTGTAGATCATTCCAAAAGCATCACACAGTCATTGTGTGTGTGTGTGTGTGTGTGTGTGTGTGTGTGTGTGTTGTATGTGTGTAACCATGGCACTGGAATTGGAATACAGTTAAAGCCTTTGAGACACCTAACCCATCATGAGTGGTCAGTGAGTGTTTTTTAAACTATGAAAAAGGGAATAAAAGAAATAACATTTCTTTGCCTATGAAAGTTGTAATATGTGTTTGTGTGTTGAAGTATAGGTAGCAAGTGTGGGTACTATACCACTAATTGCAACCCTGGGCAAGTTAGTGCACTGCCTTCCTTGAACCTTGGTTTCCTCTTTTGTGAAATGGAAATAATTATATCTTCCTCAGTTGTGAAGTTTAAATAAATGATCATTCCCTTTCCTTTGTTATCACATCTGACCTTTTGTGTGGTATAAAGCTTGTTGGAATTGTGAGGATTGAAGGAAAACCTTCAGAGCCCGCATAACGAAGGTGTGAGTTGAGACAGCAGTTCATGTAACTGAACCCAGCAGAGGAAGAGTCAAGGCTAAGGAAGAAGGTGAAATGGTGCTTTGATGGTTGGAGTAAGGCAGAGAGGAGTAGAGGAAGGGATCTATATTCCAGTGCTGAATCTCCCCTGGCTTTGGAGAAGTTGCCTGGGCTGTGGATGTGTAAAGTGAGAGCAACACTTCAGGGTTACCTAAGAGTTTCTCAAGTGTGGTTCATCTCAGAGCTCTGCCTGCAAAGTTTCAAGTGCTTCCTGTCACTGTACCTCTGCCAGGGGACCTAAGGGAACTCCCACGGGAGGGCACTGTCATGCCATATCCACACACTCTGTCTCTTTCTTTCTCCCTCCCTCCCTTCTCTCCCTCCTACTTCCCTTTCCAGGTTAGCACTTCTTGGACCTAATCTTTCCCTTTCACACTACTCTCCCTTCTCTCTCTAGCCTCTTCCACTGATATCTCTGATGGCAAAGGAGGTGGGGAATAATTTTTATTGTTTAGAGGTTAAAGACCTCGTACTCCTGTGCAGGATAATTGTAAAGACCCCTTTCAAGGGCTAACATTCTTCAGTGTTTGAAATTCAGCATAGGTACTCTGTGAGAGAGCAGGAGAGGCCTTAAAGACCTAAAGAGTGACTGAGTCAGTTTGCAGGCTGGACAAAATAAGGATTAAATTTTGGAAAAACAAAAGGAACTTTCATACCAACAAAAAAGTATCACAATGAATTCAAAGGTCAAAGCAAAATATCAAAGACAACAATTGGATAATATTAAATTTACATGAAAAGAAAATAAAACTTTGCAAAACATTTTATGATGGAAAAATGACTTTTAAATAGCAAAAGCATTTAAAGCTTTAGGGTTTTTTGTTTTTGTTTTTTATCAGAATTCCTCCTTTGAAGCCCATTGGAGCAGAGTGGTTGTATTCCCTTCCCAGAAAGCAAGGCTTTTATGTGTATGGAGAAAGAGAGGTTAGCAGGAGGATGATATAAATCAATATACTGGGGCAACCAGAGGCAAGCAAATCCAAGCGTTTTGAATGAGATTTTTGACAAAAGAATATTCTAAGGTAGTTTGAACATAGGAAGCCATTCTCTCTTTTGTGTCTGAAATGTAAAACAGGGACTATACAGATTGAAAGTCCCCTGAAGTATAAAGCATTTAAAGAAAAAACCCAAACAGAGAAGTTTGTCATCACAAATGTGTCACAAAATCATTGGAAACAAAAAAGCTAATAAAATAGAAACAATATGACAAACACAAAGGAAGCTTCCAGAAATAATAGCAAATGCTGAATTTTGTTTGGGTCAGAGGGACCAGATACAAGTTGCTGGAGTCTTTGGCATTCTAAAAAAATGGCTCTAATTTATGGACAATGGTATATGAGAATGGACAAGGACAAAATGAGCTGGTGTTGCTTGTCGGTTACCAAGGTCCGCTCAGTCTGGCAGTAACTTAGTTCAGTAGGCTGCTGTGGATAGAAGAGTCTTAATGTTCACTTTTGTTATCTCCGTCCCCACTGTTAGAGATCCTGCATGGGATTCAGGGACAGGGTTTGGACTTCAAAGTAGGACACACTATGTTTGAGTCTCAGCTCAGCACTTCTGGCCATGTGCCAAGGGCAGGTCTTCTACAGGCCCTCTGTCTCACTTTCCACATTTGTTAAGTGGGGTTAGTGCTAATCTAGGCCTTCCTCACAGGGATTTTGTGAGAATCAGATGAGCGCTTGTGTGCAAGAGTATTTTTTTAAGTTTACCTGGCTGTTTTTACTATAAGAAAGATCTTTATTTCCAAAAAGAAGAAGACATTAAACAACATGAGTTAACTTTTTTCTTTTCTAATACAAGTTCATGACATTTTAGGACACAAGTTTTAGGCAAACACAAGGCCCGAGGGCCAAATCTGGCGTTCCACCTTGTCTTAATCAGCTCCGCACCTTGTTACTACCCAACGGCAGCACTGAGCTCCTTGCCCCTAGTCAAGTAGTAGTTATATTTATACAGTCCTAAAATTACATCCAGTCCTTTGAAGGCAACCATAAGGCTGATGTGGCCCCCAGTGAAACTCCTGACATCTGTAGTTGATGTTGGAACAGTAATCAATAAGAATGTTCATCTAAAAACCTGAACAAGAAGATAAATGTGTACATTTAGTTTGGCACCCCAGCTTGAAGACATCACCTAAACGTAGGGCTCCTAACGTGGAGTTCTTGGGTCATAAGAGGGCCTGTGCATAGAATTCAGGGTATTGTGAGCTTGGATGAGAAGAAACATGTTTTTTGGTTTGTATTTTATTTACACTAACCTCTAATTGAATTTTAGCATTTGTTTCCATTACAAATGGAGGCAACAAGTTGCAGTAATATTTTATCAGGACTGTGACTCTGTCACCAATAGAAATCACACATGCTTGCCTGTCATAATTATTATCAACGGAGATGTCAATCTAGAAATACTTATGTATGATACAGCTTTGACATAATGGTAGTTATTAATGCTAGATCTTTTTCCTTACCACATTAAAGAGTCACATATATTACTATATAATGTATATGTTAATGTTTAGATATTCAATTTAATTGGTTTCTTTTGCAACCTAGTATAGTTTATTTTATGCATTTCATTTGAAAAGGGGTCTATAGATACAAAAACAGTATTATTATTGTTGTTGTTTTGAGGTTATTAATCGGACAAAGGGCCTACATGCTTCACCAGAGACTGGTATTAAAAGAGGAATTACCTGTACAACAGCTACTCAGGTAGCCACGACTGATAGTGCACCCCAGAGTGAGAAATGCCAGTTATACAAATTAAAATAGCTTATAGTAATATAATGAAACCATGCCCTGGACAATATAAGCACAGATCTCTTCACCCAGTGCCACCTCTGTCATGCGTGCTGGATTCAGGCCAGACCGTACAAAGGCACTCAGAGTAGTGAAGATCACAGTGAATGACACACTGCATATGTACCTCCTGTTTAGGTAAACTCCTGACATCTGTAATTGATGTCCAAACAGTAATCAGTATGAATATTCGTCTAGAAACCTGAACAAGAAGATAAATGTGTACATTTAATTTTTAAATTTTTGTGTGTTTTTGCCACTGTGTTTTTGACTTATAAAAATGTCTGTAACTGAGATTACTCTGCACCCATGGGTCTTTGTTTAAACCTCTGTCAGAGCATTCACCTGATGCCCAATGTATTCTTCTCTCCAGAGTTTTAGTTCCTTGAGATAGTAATCCTGTCTTGTCATATTCTCTGCCGACTTTATATGGTACCTAACAAGAAATAATTAAGTAGATTATACCAGTGTGTAATTTGAGTAGTTGAGACCTATTTTTTATTGTCTCCATATTTGTCTCGCTAGCCCCACTTTCTGCTTAGAAAATAAGGCTGCATTTGCAGAAACAACAGCAACAATTGAGCGAGCATTTATCGTGTGCATCATATTCATGTTGATTTCCCAGTGTTGAATATTTGAACTTCTTCAATAACAGAAATTTGGGGAACATGATTGGCCTGGGTTTTGTCACAGCTCTTGATTTGCCTTGACCATGGTGTCCTTGTCTAATAATTCATGACTTTGAGGTTCCTAGTGACATCCAACATACAGGAGTATCAGAGGATCAGAGCCTTTCATACCTGGAAGGGCCCAAATTCTGTTTTCATTGGTGCTCATGGAGGCCAAATAGGTCAGGGAACTTAGGTAGGCTTCAGAGCAGGTAAGTGGTAGACTTAAGAGTTAAATCCTATCTGTAGATTTTCAATCGACCACCCTTTCTCTTTCTCTACCACACCAGTCTCTTCCTAAAGAGTGTTTGATCCTGCAAGATTTCGCATAGGATTCTTGAATCAGGTCAGTTATGAAAATTCTACATGACATATGTTTTTGCTTGTTAAAGATTTTGAGAAGTTCTGCGATATAAAAATTTGTCTGATGTTAGTGTACCGTTTTCCAAGTTTATTTGACCACAGAATCCTTTTTCTCCCCCAGAATCCACTAATAAGGAGTCATACTTTGGGAAATACAGAGCTGCACAGTGGTGAGCTGTGATGATTGATGGTGGTGGTGGTGCTGCTGGTGGTGGCAGTGGTAAATAAGAACAACAACAGTAACATTCACTGAGCACTTACTATGTCATAGATGCTATTCTAAATGCTTTATATGATAAGACTCGTAGTCTTCACAAGCAACCAGTGAGACAGGTACTGTTATCATCTTCATTTTGCAGATGAGGAGACTGAGGCCAGAGAGGCAGCTGGAGTATAGTAGTTGTATTGGTCCGATAATAACATCACTGTGTAAATCAGGGTTTCTCAGCCTTGACACTGCTGACATTTTGTCTCCATAACTTCTAGTTGTGGAAGGCTGTCCTGTGTATTGTAGAATATTTAGCAGCATCCTTGGCCTTTACCCAGTTGTGTCAAACAAAATTGTCTGCAGATACTGACAGATGCTCCCTAAATTGCTCCTGAGAAAGAATCACTGTTGTAAACTTACAGCAGAAATGTATTTTCTCGAACAAACTTCATAGTAACTTTTATAGTGACTCATGATCATGATCAGGCAAATTACTCATTGTAGGTTCTGTGACTACATCAAGCTATGTACACTTGTGTGGAGGTGGATGTGAGTTAAACTTGACCCATGCTGCCTTCTTCCACTCGATCTCCTTACACTGCTTCTGGGAGAAGCAAGTGCCAAAATTCTATAAATTGCACTACACACACCCCCAATTCATATATTGTTGCAATTTTATACTTCCTCTTGGACTTGACCCACATAAATACACATACACACACACATCTTGTTTTTTTTTTTCTGTGTAATAGAGGACTTAGCACATTTGAATTACCATACAGTAAACACTCATGCCTGAGCCAAGATTAACAGCTGCCAAGGAAAACATAGCCAGCACTAAATAACTCACAAAGATTTGGCAAAGAAAAAATAAAGTTATGTGATCAAATATATTACTAAGGTATTGGGTTTTATTTTTCCAGAGTGGTGACCTGTTAAATGCACACACTTCAAATGGATTCAAAGCTTCTGGTCATTGTTGTTTTGTAATTTAACATGCCATTTTCAGGAACAGCTGAGGAATAATACAAAGAGCACTGAAATACCTAGGTTTCCAACCTGGCTCTGCCAGCCATTTACTGTGTGACCTCACTGTCTTTTTCTAAAGGTTTGCTTCCCCACTAGTAAGATGGGGGTAATGATATGAAACCAGTCATGTTGTTAAAAGGGTGAAGTGAGATGGTACATACGCACCAGTATCCAGCCTCGGTCCTGGCATGTCAGTGTTCCCTCTTCCTTCCAGGACCAGTTTATCAAGGAACTCTACCATGATTTTCCACTTCATAACCCTTTTCTGTAATTTTTCAAGTATAAACCAGTTGTCTTTTAAAGTAGCACAGATGCTTTCATCAAGTAGCCTAGTGCAGAAAACTCATTACAAGGTAGGGTCTGGAAAGGGGGAGAGTACATGCAGTACCCAAAACCACTGAATCTTGAAACTTTTACATTTAAAGATAGCAGGATAGCTAAGAGAAGGAGAGAAAGAAAGGATTCACAAGGAACTTTAGGAGCCAACACTTACCTGCTAATCTTAGTGGACATTTAGTGATTCAGATTTTCAATGGATATTTGAGTGCTTCTGTGTACCAGATACTAAGCACGCACTAGGGATGCAAAGAGAGCAAACAAAAATAGCTATTCCACCTCTGTACCTCTTTTTCTCTATATTCATACTGGTTTTGTTTTTCATAAAATTATATGATGGTTTGACAGTTTGTACCCGATTAATCGAAAACATAGAACAACTCACACATTCTAAGAGTCAGTCTTCAGTACGTGATATTTGTATCCTTTGTGTCTTCTTTTATTAGAGTCTTCATATTTTGTCTGAGGTGGTTAATAATTTTGCTTACAATCAGTTCTGGTGAGGGGATAAAATAGCCAAGTTCTTAGGAGCCTAGGCACTAAATGAAGCTTGCTTTATGATATAGACCATGTTGCTTTAGAACTGTGTGACCTGGAATAGCTACTTAAAACTTGGATTTTGTGACCTTCACACATCATATTTATTTGTACACACACTTGCAGAGGATCTTGCTTCAGAATTCTTTGGTTACTATGTAAGGCCACATAGATATATACTCTCCTAATGTTTGGCCAGATTATCATAGCAAATGGCAAAAATTTGTAGAAGCAGCCTCAGAATTAAACATGGGAAGTAAATATGCTGCTATTTATCACATGTTAGGAGCACCATGAACGATGAGGAATTACTGATACTATTTTAGTACTTGACCCAGCATCTCTTGGTTCTTCTATTCAGTTCCGAAAGTAGGGAGAGAAGTGAAACTCTGTAATGAAGTAAGAGGAGTGTCCATGGAAGGAGGAGATCATTTGGAAACCATGAGGAGAAAGAATTGGAACAAGAGGCTAAGAATCAGAATAATAAGAAAGATGACACTTAGCCCCTGTTTCAATAGTGGTTTCAGGCACAAAGTAGTCACTTAAAAAGTTCCACAATGATGCTTTATAATTAGGGAAACCCAGCTGCATGGCTTAACTGACTGTTTCTATTAGATAATTTAAACATGTTTTTTTTTTTAAACGTGATAAATTGAAAGCACTTTGAATTTGGAGTGAGACAGCCTGGGTTGGAGTCTTGGTTCTACCATTTCCCAGCTCTGTGGCCCTCAGTAGATCACTTCACATCCTGGAACCTCGATTGTCTGTCATGCGAAATGGATGGAATATTATTTCGCAGGATAATGATCAAGATGAACTGAGAGCTTGTATGTAAAGTCCCCCAAAATTCGCCCCAACCTCCTACCCTACTGGAGAAAGTCAGATTTGTAGTGTATTTTTAAAACATGAGTAATTCCCATGTGGAGACATTATGGACAAGAACAGTGTTTGAGGACATAAAACAACACTTTCCAAAAGAACTTTTAATTACAGAGTAATTACAAAGTCTCTCATTCCCTGTCTGTTTAGTTGAGGCTACTTGTTTATCCTTGGTGCTAGGAACAGAGGGAAAAGAGCACACCACGGCCTCTTCCACAGCCTGGTTTACTATTTATTGCATCTTACACAACAAACCAGATGAGTAAATGGTGTATCATGAACATTTAGTTTGAATTTGGTATTGTAGGTTAAGAGGGCTCACAGATTACTTGTCTTTACTTCTCTAAATTGGTTACATAAGGCAATTAGGCTACCCAGTCTAGTCCAACAAAGATTCTATTTCAGCCTTACATACCAAGATTCTATGATCCTTACCTTCAACGGAATTGTGATCTATAATATCCCTGTTAACTTTTCTTCTAGTTTATCATCTTGAAGACTTCTGAGCTTTCGGATGGCTTGGGTGGTAACTATACCTACCTACGATTAGAACATTAACAAAAATAGAGCAAGAAAATGGGGGCAGCTTCAACAGAGGAAAGAAGAAGTCTGGGTGGTGTGGAAAGCCATTGAATATGCTACTGTAGAAGGGAAGAAGAAAGCAAGAATGAGAAAAGGCACAGGAAAGCTAGTATCCAGCACCAAGACCTTAAAGCCCAAGGCAAGTTGGAGTCCAGCATCTCCTAGGCTTTCCTTGGGCTGCATGTGAACTCGGACCTCAAAGACCAGCTATGGGAGCTGGCAGTAACGGCAGCGAAGCCCACCATTGGAACCTCAGTATACTTCTTATTTCAAGAAAAGTGGTCCTAATGCTAACAGACACACTGGGGCCAAAGCTGACTTATGAACTCAGCTGCCTCTGCTCTCTCTGCCTGGGTCAGAATGCAGCCCAGTCACAATGAAGCCCTGGCTATAAAGGAAAGGCCCACATTCAAGGTTCCTCATTCCCAGCTGGGAATGAGATGGAGAGGAGAGAGTGAAGTGATGCAGTGATATCTTTCTGCATCAACCTTTCCTGGAAGCCAACCCAGAACAATGTTGAAGAGCAGACAACTAGGGCAGCAGGGCTACTAGGAGCCAGAGCTCTGCATAGTGGGAAAGGGCCTCCTGAGGACACCCAATAGCATCAATGGAGCAGGGAACTAGGTCCCCAGAGACCAGAATGCCAGGGCTGTACCACCAAGACCAACACCAGTTAGACCAGCATGCCACTGGGGACCAGCATGCCATCCATGACTGTGGTGCCTCTCCAAGGCCCAATCCATAGCATGGCACTGCTCAAGGCTACCCCCAGCAGGACTGGGCTGCTCAGTGACCAGCAGGAGCAGGTGTGCTGGATGGTGAGGCAGGCTTCTATTGTGACCAGAACCTAGACATTGGGAACATGGGCCAGAGAAGTCCATATTGTGAGTAACTGATAGGCTCCTGACACGACCTCTCTGTTGCCTGTTGCTCCCAATAACCTGCTCAATGAAGGCCCAGACTCCAGAAGTCAGTTTGCTGAGGATTCCAGTATTCCCACAGCATCACATCTGCCTGCAATAAATGTTTTGAAACCAGAGCAGCCAATGAAGACAGCAATGGGGACTGCAGAAAAGACAGGGAAAGCAATGGAGTGAATGAAAGGAGTAGAGAAAATGAGGCTGCTCCTGAATGAAAAGTTACCTGTCCAGGCTGACACTAAATTCAAGCTGGGAGATGTAACCATCAAAACTGAAAATCAAAGGAACCATTATGGTGAGATCCTACCAAATAGACAACAACTAGCTCCCAAATACTCCTGGAGTCAGCTCCTGGAGAAGGAAAACATGAAATCTGAGTTGAAGGAGCAGTTGGAGGCATTGAGGACAGCATCTTTAATGAAGAAGAGCCAGGCCACAATCATGGTGGAGAACACAGGAGGGCAGGGGATGGTGGGGAGGGCCCAGGTCTTAGTGGTGGCAACATGGAGGTGAGATTGTGAGTTGTGCATAGACCTGCAACCAGAAAGCCAGAGACTCTATGCAAACTTGAACTTAGTACAGTGGTCCTGGCAGCGCAGGGATATGTGGACCACCCAAAGCAGCTTACCAAATCTGAGGCTCCAGCAGCAGCAGAAACAGGGGTACCTGGAATTTCTACTCCAAGGCAGGCCAGCCCCATCCTCCAAAGACCCCAAATCCTACTTCCCTGGGCACCAAATTGAGGATTAATCCACAGTGGTACCTAAACTATCAAACCCAAAAAAACCTGGAATTAGTGGACTTCCATTCAAGATGGAGGCATAGGTAAACATGGCTCACCTCCTCACACAAGCACTTCAAAATTACAGGTAAAATACAGAATGACCGTCACTCAGAACCACCAGAAATTGAGTTGAATGAAAGTCTGACAACTATGGAATTAAACCACATCCATCCAGACACGTAGGAGGGGAGCAGACATGGAATGGACTGGTCCCATATCCACGTGTGGTAGATAAAAATTTGGGAGGGATATCTTGGGAGTGAGAAGTCCCAGCCCCACACCAGTTCCCCCAGCAGCCTAAGGTTCCAGTGCCAGGAAGATAAACCCCCATAACATCTGGCTGCAAAAACTAGTGGGGATTGAGTCAGTAAAAGAAACTTTTGGAGTCCCAAGCAGTTCCCCTTAAAGAACCAAACACACAGACTTACTCAGATTTACTCCTTCTGAATTCCAGAACTAGGGTAGCAGCTTGAAAGGCACCAGTGACAGAGTGGAACTGAAGTGTTTGGCATCAAGGCAGGAGCTAGGGGACAACAGAAGATACGGTCCAAGGTCTGTGCATGGCTTGCATTCTTGCCTCTATGTTGCCATCACTGAGGCCTGGGCTCTCCTTTTCATCTCCTGTTTTCTGCTGTCCATCATGTTCCAGACAGAAAGGTGGGCAGAAGCCATTGTCCCTTTACTGAGCCCTAGAGCCACAGAACCTGCTGACAGGTGCCATATATGAGACTCCATATCAATCTGGCTAACACGGTTTGCTCTGCCCTGGAGATCCCCTGAGACTCTATCCCACCCAATTTACAGGGCCACCCAAACTGTTAACCACAACTTTTCCATATGAATGGCTTGTTTTGGCTCATGCTTCACAACTTCCTAAATCCTATCAATCAAGCAACAGCTGGCCTCAGTAAGCCACCAGCCCCTGTACCTCTTGCAAGTGGCTGCAGGCCTGGCACTAGCAGCAGCCAGCCTAGATTCGTAGCTTGGCCTTACCTGGGAGCCTCAAGCCCAGCACAAGTAGCAGCCATCTCAGATTGCCCTACAGCTCAGGCAGGGTGGCCCTGGAGCAGAACACATGTGGGGCCTAACCTTGCCCTGCACTACCCAGGAAACTCCAGAGGCTGTGCATGAAGTGGACAGCTACAGACCACGTTGGAGCACCATCACCCTGCCTCTGCACAGTTAATCCTCCACAAAGGGCAGATGGTGGTGGTCAGTGGTCACAGCCAGTCCTTGAAGCTGACTGGCCTGGGTAAATCCCTCCTATTGACCTGCCAACAGCAATCAAAGCTCAACTACAAGAGAAGGGTGTACTCAGCCTGTATGACAGGCACATCTTGAGTACCCAGCTTGGGTGATAGGGAAGGCTGTGCCACTGGACCCTATAGGACACCTACTACATTAGGCCAAGGTACCAAGATAGGGAGTCAGAGCAGCTCCACCTAATACAAGAGAAAAGCTGTTAGTTACCTACAGGGGAGTTCCCATAAGACTGTCAGCTGATTTCTCAGAAGAAACTTCAGGCTAAAAGGGATTGGCAAGAAATATTCAAAGTGATGAAAAGCAGGGACCTAGAGCCAAGATTGCTTTACCCAGCAAAGCTATCATTTAGAATCAAAGGGCAGCTAAAGAGCTTCCCAGACAAGAAACAACTAAACGAGTTCATCATCACCAAACCATTATTATATGAAATGTTAAAGGACTTACTTAAGAAAAAGAAGATCAAAAGTATGAACAATAAATGGCAATAAATGCATATCTATCAACAATTGAATCTCAAAACAAACTAAGCAAACAAGAAGAACAGAGACAGAATCCTGGATATGGAGAGCGTTTTGATGGTTGCCAGGTGGGAGGGGTATGTGGGCAAATGGGTGAAGAGGTGAGGGGATTAAGAAGTGCAAACAGGTAGTTACAGAGTAGCCATGGGGATGTAAAGTACTGAATAGGAAATGGAGAAGCCGAAGAACTTACACGCATGACACATTCACATGAACAATGGTGTGGGGATTGCCTGAGGGAGTGAGGGGGCTGGGTGGAGGGGGACAAACTGGGAAAAATCAGGACAACTGTAATAGCATAGTCAATAAAATACAGTTTTAAATAAAAGAACATCAACAAAAATACCTATTAGTTTCCAACTGTTCCAGTCCCCACCTCCTAAAAGCCCTTGTCTATATACAATAGTCCTCCCCATATCCATGGAGGGTATGTTCCAAGACCCCCAGTGGATGCCTGAAACCATGGATATTACCAAACCCTATAAATATGTTGCTTTTTCCCTACGCATACATACCTGTGATAAAGTTTAATTTGTAAATTAGGCACAGTGAGAAATTAACAATAACTAATAAAATAGAAGGGCTTCTCTTTGGCATATCTGAATTGCCAACATTACTACTCATGTGCTTTGGGGCCATGATTAAGTAAAATAAGGGTTACTTGAACACAAGCACTGAGACACCACAACAGTAGATCTGATAACTAAGATAGCTACTAAATGACTAGTGGGCAAGTGGTGTATGCACTGTAGATACACTGGACAAAAGGATGATTCTCATCCCAGGTGGGACAAAGCAGGATGGCAAGAGATTACATCATGCTCTTCAGAATGGCATGCAATTTGAAATTTATGAATTGTTTATTTCTAGAATTTTCCATATAATATTTTCTGACAGCTGAAACCATGGAAAGTGAAACTGCAGATAGGAGGACTACTGTCTCAATAATTGCTGAAAACAGGACTTCCTTTTCAAGAAGTAATCCAGAAAATGTCAAGTGACACACCATACTTACATGTGAGCCCAAAGAAATGGTATATTTGTCAAAACACGGACGTGTTATGCATGCACTTTGTAAAAGCTCCTGGAAAAATGCACCTAGGTGAATGGCCACCTAGATGCATTCACTTGGCATGGGAAGGACCAACCCAGAGCTGACCTTGTTTATTCAGACAAAATATGCTACACCATATTTTCTCACACCATTCCATGATTTTTCTGCCCTCTATCATGAATGACTTTGACGTATATTTTCTCTTCTGCCGGCTCCTCTACAGATTGTCATTAACATATCCAACTATTCGTAGCTTTGCTGGACGTTTTACATAAAAATGTTCTGGTTGGTTAGTTAGGAGTTTAAAACACATGAGAATAGTGAATTCATGGGAAGGTTTTTAAATTGCTACCCTGCATATTGTAGAACACTTCATCACCACAGTTAAAATTCTAATAGCAACTAACTGAGGAAGAAAACAAGTGTTCTTCCAATATCACAGA
This sequence comes from Anoura caudifer, assembly GCA_004027475.1. Lineage (NCBI taxonomy): Eukaryota > Metazoa > Chordata > Mammalia > Chiroptera > Phyllostomidae > Anoura > Anoura caudifer. Next base: position 49,660 of record PVKU01005294.1, on the reverse strand, counting down.
AGATAGCTATGTTATCATCTTCCTGGATTTGGGGATTTTTTTAAAATTAATTTCAAATTTGCAGTGTTTTAAATTATTGAAATATATGAATTTATTTAATTTTATTTTTTAAGATGTACTAATTCAGAAGCATGGTCTTTATGTGTCCTAAAGGAGTAAATGCTTTTTAAAATTATATTTACTTAGCCAGCTCTGTTCTGCCTTTGTACTCTTAGTATTATTTCTCTCAGATCATTAAAAGTAATTTGCTTTTCACTGAATTTTTGAAAACCTGTTTATACTTTTAGGAATGCCTGATGTTTACAGACAAAACCATGTAAATGCTAATATTCAAACATGAACATTTATTTTCAGTATACCTAAGAATGTGAAAGGTTTCATTTACTTTAAAGCAGTTGGTCATCCTTTAAAATCTTTTTAAAAATTTATTTGACATCATCAAAGTGAGAGAAAATTTAAACAATTCAGTTTCTGCTTTCGCTAGTAGGCATTTTACGCTAATCAAGTTAGTAAGTTGAACCGTTGTCAAGGGTTTCACAAGCTGAATACAGTGAACCATTTTCTCCCAAAGTCAAGCCTCCTAAGTAACTTTCTAGAGACAAGTTTGCTGATATGTGCATCCTCAACCATGCTTCCCACTTCACTTCCTCTGCAAGTGAGTGCCTGACCTCCATAAACAACCACCATGTACTCAACAGGATAAATGTCATATATGTGCTGTATAGAAGGCCACACAGTGTGAAGACTTAAAATGTGCAGGTACTGGCTGGTGGGAGAGCATCTAAACTCAGCCTCACCACAGTTTCCAATTTCCTACAAGGAAATCACTGGAGTCTTCTAGATTCTTAGACTTAGGTTCTCACTGTTGGATCTACTAGGAGTTTGTGTTTTGAGAGTACATCTTTTTAAAAGTCGTTTAAAGTGTTAATAATTATATAATTGATTAAATTTTCACAGCCCTTCTGAATCATGGTGTTTGACAATTTGATACATAGCTAAACAGGCCGAGTTGCAATGTTTGGTTATTGAGGGTAGCACAGATGCAGTGCTGAGTCTGAGTAGAGGGTGTGTGCATAGAGAATGTAATCCACCTGTCTTGGTTTGGTAGTTATGAAAATTGTGGCTACAGTCACAGGGCTTTGAGAGTCAAGAATTGGAACTCAAAACTGGTCAGTTTCCTTCTCGCTGCTTTTTGCAGCAGGACTTCATTCATGCTAAAAACAGTGCTGTTTAAAATGTGCTTAGTGCCTAAAAGTTCCAGAGAGCAAAATGTGGTGTGAAAAGTGCTTTTTATATTTTTCACCCAACTTAGATTTACTTGAAAGAAAATACAAACTACATGCTTATGTCTACATGCCTCCTGACTTTGTGGACTATTGAAGCATGGATTTACAAAAATATTAAAGATGCAGAAAAAAATATAGAATGGTAGCTCCTATGATGTTATTTTTAAAAATAATTATTACCCTTGACACTTACATATAATATCTTCAAAGTGCTTGGCAAATATTAATTAACTTTTTAGAACTTTAAAGGAACTCAGATCAGCTTGCTTTTTGAGAGAGAATGTCCCATTGAAGTCAGATGGTATAATATTGAGCTATAATAGCTCAATGTTACAAGATGCTTAGTAGGATGCCTGGGCTTCAAAGAACAGAGATCAAAGTGGAGTAAGGCAGTGTACATCTAAGAAACTTACTTGGTTCATGCTGAAGAAAAACTGAATTTATTGTCTTCACCAAATAAATTAATGCCCAAGTAAAATCACTCAATGGTAAGAAATGGACTGAGTTTACTTTTATTTCTGCACTGTTCAGGAAGCTGTAGAGTGGCACTTGATGTGATACCTACAGTGAACATTTGTAGATTTTGGTCCATGTAGACATATTAAAGAATTACTTTTTCATGCAAGAGAAGTAACAAAAAATAAGCCCATATTAACCCATTCTAATAAAAATAAGTGTCCTAACATGGTTAGCATTAAAAAATATTTTCAAAACAGTGATTACAACTATTAATACTTATGATAAATTCTACCAGATTGAGTTTAGAACATCCTGTTTATTTTAAAATAACTCAATTCCTATATTGAACTTCTTAAAGATTTGCTTTTACTGAACGTTTCACATTGAGGATGATTATTCCAATACCGCACACATTAGTTCCTGATTACTTGCTTCCCAAACTGCTTACAGTTCCATTCCCACCTGCCTCACCACACATGCATGTGCGAATGCCCGCTCCATAGGCAGCTATCAGCATATCAGCAGAGAGTTAATATTTAACTGTGGAGACGAGGAAGTGCTCTGTGGGTAAATCCAAAACCCTGCACACCAGTAATTCATCTTAATCCTGTCCATGTAATGAGGGCAACTGATAGGATGCATTATAAAAAATGATTCATATAAATGTAAGAATAATATAAACAAAATAATTACTCATGAGAGGTTAGCTCCAGGGATGTCTAAAGTAGCCCTTACTTATCTGAGCCTCAGCTTTCTTATTTGTAATATGATCTCAGTTTAAAACAAAAACTAGCTCAATTCTTGTCACATAATATGTTTTTCATAAATGCTTACTCCCTGCCCTCAAAGTGAAATTCCTTGCCATTTTTTATTTTAGGAGAAAGAGAGCAGAGCTAATTTTGTTTAGTTCCTGGTTGTTTCATGCCTGAGATCATTTGCATGGACTGTTTCTCCCCTAGAAAAGTTTCATCCTGCCTTCTCTGGTTTTTGAACTTCTGTTTAGTCTTCAAAGTCCTGTTCAGTTATCAGATCCACCTTGAAGCTGTCATGATCTCCTTTTGGACAAACTCCATCTATCTTTTTCCTGTATTTTGAATCTTTATATATTTCTGTGCTTAGCTGTATTATAATGATGTGTTATTTTTAATCTGTCTACCTTCTCCAGCTAGTTATTAGCTCATCAGTGCTGAACTGCTTGCTTCAGGTTCATCTCTGTTCTTTATTCTCTGGTATATAAACGTTAAGCAATATATTTTTGTTGAGAGGAAGTGAAAAAGCTCATCATAATCACTAAAAATTCTTTACAATTCAGTTTAAAATGCAATGTAGCAACTTTTCTTTTTTTCCCAGAAGAAAGCTGGTGTACATATAGCTGCTTACTCCATACTGAAAACTGATCTCTGGAAAAGTGATGTTTTAGGGCCTGGAGTGTAGGCTATACTCTGGGTTTTGGTTGATTACATTTACTTTGCAAAGGATCTGAATTGACTTGTAAGGGAGCACAGCCTGGGACGATGGCAGGAGGGACTTCTGACTCTTGCCTCTGTGCTCCTGTGTCTACAGATGGAGCCTTCTCCAGTCATTGTCAGTTTACCATGGAAGCTTCCCCTCATTTTTTCTGTATTCAACATTACTGGTTCACTAGGGTGTTAGCAATAATAAGCTGACCATGAAGTAAGATCATTCTGTCTCTTATATCTATGGTTCTCTAACCTGGCTGCACATTTTAATCACCTGGGGAACTTTTATAAACATGCCAGTGCTCAGGCCCTATCTCTAGAGATTCTGATCTATTCATTGTGCTGCGGGGCTCCAGGCATCAGTAGTTTTTAAAAGTTCAAAGGATTCTAGTGAACTGCAAGGGCTGTGATCTCATATTCTGCCTGACGCTCAGCAAGCACTAGAATCCCCAGAAAAGAGAGTTCGCTTAGCTCCAACCCCAGGCAGCAGCTTGTACTCAGCAGTCTGAGTTATCCCCCAGTCACTGATCATGAAATTTGGAGAAAATGAAAGTAAGCTTCTCTGGAAGAAGATTGGAGTCTGATTTCATGACATGAAAATTGGGACTAAATTGCTCACATTTATGCTGCTTTTAAGACATTTTGTAAATCAGAAATAAATCGAGTAATAAAACTTTAATAAGAAATAAGTGTCTGTGCTTACAGAAGGTGATTGAAGACAAAGAGTTACATTTACATTTCCCAGGATTCATCTGTTGATGTCCCATCATACACTGTAAGTCATTATTATATATATATATCTCATATATGAAAAGTAAATGTAGTTCTTAACATTTAAATTTATTGGGGAAAATATATATTTTAACTAGAGGTAGTCATATTATTAATGTTTTTGAAATGGCCTGGGAGAATTATCGTACATTACAAAGGAAATTTTTAGTAGGAATTCTAGGCATAATTTAAAGAAAATAGTATTTGTAAAAAATATACATTTTTCCCTTGGCATAAATAAATGCTGTAAAGGTTTAAATGGAAAACTATAATTTATCATATGAAGACATTTCCACTACTTGTTACCTAATGGCTTAAATGAATAGCAATGAGTTGTATTTTTTACATTTTCTTTTTACCAAGATTCTTACGAAATCTGTGTGTCCTTGGTTGTATTCTAGTCATTCCTTTCTATCTAAAATGCACCTTATCACCTATTTGCTTCTTCCAATTAAAGTCCAGCCCAACTCTTGGTTTCAGGTCTTTAGAAAGCCCTTGTCTTGCAGTAGCAGGCACTTCGCAATGCAGCGGATGGGACGGTTGTCATCTTCTTCTGGCAATCAAGCGTGGGAGAACCACAGTTGAAACTGCCTCGTTAGAACATCTCCATTTATTGTTAAGTGCTGTTTCTTGCTAAGTATCCAACAGAAATTATGTCTATAGAAGAGAAAGCTAATTATAAATTAATAAGGAAAAGATTCTTCATGTATTTCTTTCTTAAAAGTGTAACATGTTTATTTGCTTTAGAATGTCATGGACAAATTAAATCCATTCATGGCTATTGTGAGGAATGAAATTATTTTGATTTTGGGCTTCTTTACATTTCAGAGTGAACATTCTCATGCTGGCATTAGTAATCGAAACATATGGCTTCGTAGTAAAAGACAACTCTGGTCAATATAAGCAGAAACATAATTAGGTATATGTAAAGGGATCTTCACTGTAATAGAAAATAAACAGATTTGTAGTAATATTTCCTAGTTCTATGAAAAACAAAAGTCCTAAGGGCAGGGGCTTCTTTACCATCTGGAGCAATAAGCACTTTCTCCTTGTGGTTATATGAGATTACTAAATGCTGGTAGAAAGAATGGGCTAAGAGGCTAGTGACAGTTTGAATATGGTGTTGGTACTGTGGCCCAGGGAGCAGCCCCCTAACTACACTGCCAGGTTCATTACTTTCTGCACTTCCCTCTTCTTTACTGAAGTTGGGCTTCTGTCTTTGGTTCTCCAGGCTATCAGTCTCCTTCTTTCTGCTCTTCTGTTTCTTGAGTTTGAGATGCTTGTGGGCATTTACTAGTAAAATGACTTATGTACCTTAAGAAGTATTCCCAGAGTACCTCAGGTTGTTGAAAAGAAACCTCTAAAAATACACACATTTACTATCATTCTTGTTTAATATCTATTGATATTTATCTCTCCTTGGTAGGTATTAAAATGAAAGACTTTTAGCCCTAGACAAGACTTCAGAGATGTATTTAGTGCAAGGGTATCACAACTGGAAAAGTTGCAAAGGAAAAACATGGTACTATTTGTTTTTGCATAAAGCTGAACTCATTTTTATGAATCAAATTTGGGTTATAAAGCATCAATTCCGAATACTGTCTTTAAAGAGTATAAAATTGGAATGAAGATCCTTACCTTGCAGGGATTTGAGGAAGATTGGAAATAAGTGAATAATGTATAAAAGCCTGCATAGAGTAGAAACCAACACCAGCCATTGCTGTCGCTGTTGTTATCACTGTTCTTCTCTCTCGCAGACCATCCACCTCTCCACTCCCCGCCCCAGGTTACTTGTAGCCTGCGTACTCTGACCTGCCTCCGCATTCCTTCATGAAGCACCCTCTGGAATCTAGCTCTTCCTGGAGACTTGGTACTCTCTGCATCTGCAAACTGCCCTCTCATCATTAGGGTCTCAGAGCATTGGATTTTAATTAGGACAAAAGCCTCTTCAAAAGCATACGAGGAGTAGGCCCTGGTGGCAGATGTGCCTCTATCAGTAGCACCAAAATTACCTGCAAGGGAAAATAAAAAAGAATCACAATGTCCAGTGAATATAACTTAGCATTCCTTAGTGTGTCCATTTGTTAGAATAGGGCATTTTTTTATTATCATCATTACCACCACCACCATCATCATCAGGCACTGCCTGAGCAGAGACTTGAAGATGAATTCTGTTTGCCAGGTAGATCAAGGGAGGGTACCATAGGAAACAATACTTGCAAAGGGCTAGATAATTAGCATTCTAAGAGAATGACACTTAGAAGTGATGGAAATATTTGGGAGTCCTTGGTTTTGGGATTATTTGGGGGATTCCCCTGCGTTGTATACTGTATGTCTGAGTCTGGTGGTATGGGGCTTGCAGGAAACGATCTAGCCTGGTAATAAAAATGTTTTACATTTTAATTTTGTGTTTAGACAACATTCCAAAGATTACTGAAAAACAAGAAAACTGAGTCATTCATAGTCTTGCCATGAATCAGCATGGTGGATCATTCCTTCGAGTTCAGGATACTTCCTCTTAGATGGAACCTTTTGGAATCATAAAGCAGAATGGCCATTTAGAAGAATAATGTATCAGGGGCAGGAAAAATGGTAGGAACACAGTGCAAGTGGGCATGTATCTGACATGCTCCAGATACGGTGAGGAGATTAATCTGGCCCCAAAGGGAGAGCCACATTGGCAAGCAGAGGATAAAGCCAGTGGGCCTGGAAGTTCGTATGGGGCACAAGTAGAGTACAGACTGTGAGGAAAGACATGCTGAACTCTAATATTTACTAGCACTGTGATTGTAAACCAATCATTGAACCTTTTCTGAGGTTATTTCCTCATGTACAGAATGGAGATAATTTTCCTCTACCACTCTTCAGTTCAGAGTTTGAATTTAATAAAAGAATAGATATAAAGTGCTTGACACTTAATAGATTCTAAATTCATTCTGTTTGGTTTAGACTTGCAGGGGTGTCAAACTCATTTTCACCACGGGCCATATCAGCCTCGCAGTTGCCTTCAAAGGGCCGAATGTAATTTTAGGACTGTATAAATGTACCTACTCCTTGACTAGGGTTAAGGAGCTGGGCACTGCCACCTGGTAGAAACAAGGTGCTGGGCTGGATAAAACCAGGTGGAGGGCTGGATTCGGCCAGAGGGCCTTGTGTTTGCCACCTGTGATACTAGCATATGAATTCAATGGTAGATTCAGCCATCATAAAAATGTTATTTGTTTAAGATGTGTACTGTGCCAGATCTTTAAGGGTGGTGGTTGTCCAGTGAGGAAAGAGGTCCCCTTGTGTGTGTCTGGGCTTTGGGAGGCAGCGTATATTAACGATAAGGCACTCACCTCCTCCTGTGACTCACGGTAGCTTCACATTCTCTACATTTGCACACATGAAAATGTATCCCACCACCAGAATGCTGTGGTCTTTGTCCAGAGGCAGTTATGGGGTTGCATAGATCTATCACAGTCTCTCACAGCTTTGATCCCTCTGAAGCCAAGAGCACACATTTTTTAGGTGACTAGCTAGGATTGGGGGTAGGGGCAGGGCATTCCATGACCATGAAGTCTGGAGAAAGTAGAATAACTCATACTAAAAAAAAAAAAAACTAATGATCTGATTGTAAAATAAACATTTTAATTTAATACAGGACATATTTTAAGGGCTTAAGAACTAAATTCTCTAAGGGAAAAAAAGCCAGTTATCAATCCAAGCCAATGCTTTTATACTGACAGAGACTGAAGTGTGAGAGCTGTAGTGATCTTCAAAAGGATAAATGAATCATGACCTTAAACAAGTGGAGTTTTAAAAAATAATTGCATTAACCCTGACTAGTGTGGCTCAGCTGGTTGGGCATCATCCCACAAAGTGAAAGGTCACTGGTTTGATTCCTGGCCAGGGTACATGCCTGGGTTGTGGGTTCAGTTTCCGGTTGGGGTGGGTACCAGAGGCAATTGATCAATGTTTCTCTCATATCAGTGGTTCTCTCCTCCTCTTTCTCCCTCCCTTCCCCTCTCTCTAAAAATAAATAAATAAAATCTTTGAAAATTGCATTAGATAAAATCTTAGAAATATGGAATTTAAAATGAATGTGAGGGAGCAAAATAAGTATTCATACTTTGTATGGAATGTTCTAAAGTTGAGTTCAATTTTTAGGTATATGGAAAATGTGTTAAGCAAGAAAGAATTTATCCTTAGTCTCTCAAACTGATTTTAAATGGTGGAAATACTGTTTTTTCCTCTTTACAGGTAATTTCCTTTAAAGGTTTAATATAGTTCAAGAAGTTTTCACGGGGAAAAGGGGGACCATATTTTGCTCTCTTAGCAAAGATCCAGCACAGCCTTCCTTCCGAACACTTTGATCACATAGGCAAATGAACTTTACCAGTACACCAAGGTACAATTTAGTATTCAAGGAACATCAATCTTCTAGTAAATCAGTGCTACAGATTTGTTAAATTAAAGTTCCAGATGGTGGCTTTAGACTAGGATTAAATCAAGATCTCTCTAATCAGGAGTCTACATTTTAAAAATATTTTCCCTTTTCCAGAATTCTCTGCCTCAGTGCAAGTTACTTCTGTCCATCCAGAACAAACTACATAAATAGGTTTTTGATTAGTTTCTTCATTTTCATAGGCTCTCAAGTCCTCAAACAAGTTCTCTCTGTCTGCCTTCCAAATCTATGTTAAATCTGTGTACCTTTCTCTTCTAATCCAAGTTGCCACCATCTCATCCTAGATAGCCTTGGTGGCTCCTAGCTGGTCTCTCTGCATTTACTCTGTCCCCTCCTGTCTCTTTACCACTAAATAACAGCCAGAGCGATCTTGTCAAACTGGAGTCTTACATTGTTGATTCCTTACAGCCCTTTGGCAGCTTCCCTTTGATCCTGGTTAAAAAAAAAAAAACAAACAAACAAAAAAAACCCTGGATCCTTACAATTCTCTCATTACAATTCTCTCATTTAGCAAATACAGATTAACATTTCTGCTATAAACCTTTTATCACATTGTGTCCTGGGGATGCAGAAATAAATGAGACTTGCCTCCTACCCTCAAGGAGCCTTGTCCCCCAGTCTAGCCAAACAGTGCTTGAATTAAGTTTACTTACTCATTCGTTAATATTCATGGAACTACTATAATTTACCAGCAGAAGCTGTGCCGGAAAGAACTTAGGTGTCAGTTGGGCCTTTAGTGAAATGGGTGGCTTGAACAAATGTGGTCTCCATGTTATCACATGATCCGGTCAGCCAAAATCCAGAGCACACAGCGTTAATCATTAAGCTTATGTCAGTTGTCTTTCTATAATAACATTGCATGGCAAACAAATTATTTGAAACCCAAAGGAGTTCATCAGTAAATGTTTATTTACTTGTACTCTGAGTTGGTCAGCTAAGCAGCTTTGTTCATTTTGTTTGAGGCTGCTGTGTGTCCGGGTTGGCTGGGTGTTGGCTAATCCAGGCTGCCTTGGCTGGGATGACCAGGAGACTTTGCTCTGCCATACGCATCTTATTTTTCAGTAACTTGAGTATTTTCTTGGAGTGATGGTTAAGGCTCAAGAGAGAGCAGGTGAGCCCAGTCTCATGAGTGCTTTTTAAAGTCTGCTTGCATTACACCTTGACAAGGTCACAAATTGACTAAAGCAAATTACACTTCTAACTACGGAGTAAGGATAGATACTGCAGAGTTACATGACCAGAACATGGACACAGGGAGAATTGAGGCCATGATTTTAATCCATCACAATGCTATGTTTTCTTATTATAGTTTGTGCATAATATAGTTTGTATTTGATCCATAGGACTTACCAAAGTAAGTGGAAATATATAATGCGGTAAGGGTTCACCCCTCCCCTAGTGCCCAATTTAGGAAATGTAGTACGGACAGAGACCCTGTCTTTAGCGCAATGCTTGGCATGTAAAGATGCCCAACAAATGTTAAACTAATGAAATTGTTAGTAGATTGGTAACCTTGAGCTGTTTACTTGAGGTAATTAAACTTTCTCAGCCTCAGCTTAATCATTTATAATTCGGAAATAACAATGCCTATGACTTTAATGCATGGTGGAGGGATGTAGAAGTGCAGGCTGTTTGCTCAAAAAAGAGTTGCTTGTCCTCTCTTCTCCCACCTTCTCTTCTCACTGGGTTTATGTGAGTTTGAGAAAGTAGTAAATGGTTTCATCTTGGCCTGTCTAGGCAAGAAGTTATAGTGTAGAGATACACGTATTAAAAATATCTCCCTTATCTTCTAACTAAAAACTAATTTTGTATAATATTCATCTTCTAAAAAATTTAGGCCCCCTTGAAGGCTTAAGTCTGTTAACCACTTGTAATTTGTCTTAAATTCCTATAATGAATATATTCCTTCTTCCTCTTTTCTATAGAAAACATAGGCAAAGAGAAAAAGGGTGTTAGAATGGGTAGAGAAGTGTGAGTGGGGAAATAGGACTCTCTGAAGGAGAACAAGCCTGGTAAGTCCCACAGTGTATGGGGGGGAGGGCCTTTGGACAGGCAGGAAGTATGAGGTCTTCCAGCAGGAAGGACAGGGACTGGTGGGGAAGGCAAGGAATACAGACTTAACCCTTTTGTCCGGTTCCTCTTTGCTTCAATGGTTGCAACCTGGGGATTGTTTCTGATGCCTGATATCGATATTCGGTTGTGTTTCTTTTAATATTCCTAAACTAAAATATATAATTGTTATTTAGTTATATATACTTACATACATAGTTTTATTATATTTAGTTTATATATAGTTATATATAATTATATAACTAAAATAATTATATATATAATTTTACTCCTTTCTTGCAGTCGCCCAGATGTAGGGCAGACACACATCTGGCTTCTATCAGTTAGGGAGTAGCTTTAAGCACATCCTGTCAAATTGTCTGTTCCCAAAAGCAATACCAACACATTCAGTGAATGTTATTTTTTCCCCACAGTTATGTTCTTGATTGGACCACAAATTTTTCCATAATACTGTGTTTGAAAAATAGGACATTCTAGCTCTTTATGCATAATCAGCTCCCTACCTCCAGCCTTTTTTAGAAAATGTTTTCTTTTTTTAATGAAGTGTTAAGTAGATTGTAATATGGCTCTGGAAAAACACATTGAGTATTAATTATACCATTTTTTAGTTACTGTGATTAAGTTCTTCTCATTCTTTCTATCCGTGTACTAATTATGGCTGGTATATCTAACTACCTCCTCTCCCCCACATGTCTGGGACATGCTGGATAGGCTGCCAGAATAATTTTATATTAATTATTCACAAAATGAAATCATATTATTCAGTTAACATGAATTTAAAGTTAGTTAAATAATTTGAAAAATTCTAGAGTTTGGACTTTTCTTAATTATACTACTGAAGATTTGAGATATAAAAAGTTTTTCATTCTTCTTTTAGAAAAATGTTATAAATAGGCCCTGCAGTTTTTCAGGGCATTTTATTGAAAATATTTTTCAAAATTTAACATTACTGCTAACATCTACAATATTTTTTGTGCTTTCCAATTGTAACCTAATTCATGGTTAGGCTGTAGTTTGCAAGAAATTTGTCTGACGTGTATGTGGAGAGGAGGTGTGTTTTACTACCAGTGACATGATGGAGTCGCACGATTCACTAGATACATCAAAAACAAGTCAGTGTGGTACCTCCTCCAGCACTCACCTCACTCAGGACAAGATTTTACAGGGTCTGGTGCAACACAACCCTCATAACCTCCTGCCCTCCCACAAGAAGCATGTACCGCCTCCTGCACGTGGATGCGGGAATGACTAGTTCCACACTTAGGAAACACTGAATTTTTGTTTCTGGCAAATGAAATTGATAGTAGTTGTGTGCTTCCTTATCTGTACCTTGGTAGCAGTAACTGAATAATTTGTCTTTATCTTTAGTTCATTTTTTGTGAATTGTATTTATTAGTATTTTTATTATATAAAGTATAAAGAGGAAAACAAAAGCAATTTATAATTTCATCATGCAATTATTTAAAAAATAATACACCATTATTTAAAATGACAAATCACTCATGTATCCTACAAGAAATAATGTATATATATAGACCCCAGGATATATGTGTACATGCACACTTTTTCAGTTACACAGAATTCTTATACATAGTGTCATTATTCTTGTGCCTTAATCACTTGTAAGGATGACAACATACTTCATTGTAAAACTATATAATAACTTATAGTTATAACTTAGCACGTCATGTTGCTTGACAGTCACGGTTGTTTCCAGTTCATTGGCTGTTAAAAAAGTGTTGTAGTAAACAGCCTTGAACATAAAACTTTGTGGTACTTTTACAGATATACTCACAGAATAAGTTCCTAGCTGATAATTGGCTCAAAAGAGCATGTACAGCAATGAACGACACACTACGGGGTGACAGTTTGTTATTGTGTAAGTGCATCTGAGTAGCAGAAATTGACCAGTAGTGTTATTAGTGTAAAAATAAAACTACTTAGCATCACTGGGATTTGTGGTAGACTGTAAATATGGAGGTAATAGCCTATAATTAACTCCTCTTAACTTTAGACTTGACTGACTTAATATTTTTTGCAGAATTTTTCTTCTGTTGTTTCACAAGCAGTCAGTAAATATTCTTGGGGGTCATTTTAGATCGAAGGCCATGAAAAAAGGAGCTCGCCACAAACTTCCTGTACCACACATCTTCCAAATGGGATGCTCTAAGAATGCTGTGTTGTCATGTTCAGAAACAAGCTTGCATTTTCAATTAATGAGTGTGTTTTACCTCCCTCAGGTGGAAGGGAAGATTTTGGAAAAGTAAAACACCGAAGAGGCATGGTATTGCTCCTGTAACTTGGAACTGGAGAGGAGGCAAGATGCTGGCATAGCTGTTGAACTGAGAACCTGCTATGCCAACATATTGCCATCTTTCTTGTCTGACAGCAGTCATGGCCACCTGCATGCCGCTCCTCCGTGTACTGCTATGGATGTGTGCCCTTCCTTGGATGTGGGTTTCCATGACATTTTTGCCTTGTGCCCCTCCCTGACCTGTCTCCCTTCCTACACCGAGTCCCTCCAAATAGCCACACTAGTCTTTCTGGCTATTCCTTGAATACACCTGCCTGCTCTTTGTCCTCGTTGGGGTCTCAGTGAGGAAATCACCTCTTTGGAGAACCTCTCCTTAACCACACTGTCTAAAACAGCTGTCACATACCCCAGTCACCCTTCACACCCATGCCTTGCTTTATTTTTCAAAAATTGGTCACTACCTCAAACACATTTGTTGACTTGTTTAGTGTCTTCATCTCCCACATTAGAATGTAAGCTCCTTGAGGGTTAGGGACCTTGTTTGTCTTGTTCAACCACTGTATCCTCAGAGCCTGACACATAGTAGTCCCTCAATATATATTTTTGAAACTCCACTCTGACTTTTATCATGCAAGAGAGATGTCAAATAATTACATTTTTCCCACTGCAAATGGTTTTGGTAAAATACTGACTTATGGTGAAACCATAAAGACATAAACAGATGTTTAATTCTGTAAACCTAATCCTTATAGCAATCGCAAAATACATACCGTTGGGTCCACAGATTCACAGAAGTCAGCATATCATAGTGGGAAAACAATGGCGTTTAAAATAAAGCCTACATAAATAAATCTCACCCTGGTGTTGCCTACCTATATTCCTGGACCAGTCATTAACCTTTGAGCCACAGTTTTCTCAGCTGTGAAATGAGGATGACACTAACCCATCAGGATTCTTGAGACGAAGAAATAAGATATTTTAGCCAGATGATTCTTACTTCATAGCTAAAATGTTAATATCTATAAAATCCCTGATGTGTGTATAGTAGTAGACACTCCACAAATTATAATTATTTTACTACCATGAAAAAAAGTGATTTTTTTCTTTAGTTCGAAACAGGTAATCTAACATGAAATGTGTGGAAGTGCTATGCCAGACCTATTGAACACGTGGAATTCTGTGTTCGGGCAGAGATCTTGAGAGGCCGAGGAGTTAATTGTCCATCATTTCAATTTCTTCTTCAGTCCTGGTTGGTTCTCACTTCTCCACCATCTTTTTTTTCAGAAATACTTATTGTCTATATACCTCTTTTAAAAGTAACTTTTACAGATTCACTTTACAGAGTAAGAACATTTCACAAATACTATTTGATGGTGTTAGAATTGAAGCTTCAGGGAAAAGTTTTGCTTTAATAAACTACATTTTATTTTATCTTTGATGTTTTTCGGAGAAACAAAATAACAATCACTATTCATGACTCATTATTTATTGTTACTCATGGTATTATGACTATAACATCCAGAAAGTGTTCATTATACCTTATGTCATGCCCTCCAGGGTATATTAATCTGAGCTGTTGGATTAACAAAAAATATGTAGCACAAAAGTATGACAATTATAGTTTCATAAAGGTCTGTTTATACCTGAGAATGCTTAGTTTAGAAATATCATTTAAAACTCACTCTCACTATGGAAGTTGGGGACAGGCTGGGCAGAGAGGAGTGAAGGGGAAAAATGGGACAGCTGTAACAGCATAAACAATAAATAAATGAATAAATAAATGAAATTAAACTCAATGTGATAATTAAGTACCTTAAGGAATATTATGCTACTTTCCTAATGCAAAGTATTTACAGATTTATTGTCTCATCTTGAAGATTCGTATATTCATCACTTTGGTTCTTTCAGTTCTTGAAGTTACCAGCCAGAAATACACAGAACACCAGCCCTGGTGGGTCATTACATAAGTTAATATTGCCTACAAAGACTTTTAAGGATCCATACAATGGCTGTAGCTGAAAATTGGAATCCACGTTACTTTATTCTCTATCTGCTAGTGAAAAATAACTGGTGCCAAATCCATAGGCCAGGACATAAAGCTTATTATAAGCACTGCTGTTAATACTTTTTAAACCTATAACTTTCTTCTAAAAACTTGTTTCATGAGTTTGTTTGGGCTTCTTTTGTCTTTTTCAGAGTTTCGTTTGCCCTCATCCACTTTAACTGACATGAAGACCCACTGCCCCCCTGAGTTCAGTACAGTCGATGAACTGGATCTCTAGTGGAAGTGAACACTGAGCTCCCTTACTGTAACTCTGTCCCCCATGTCTTCATGTGTTTCACTGTAATTGGCTAAATACCTGAAGCTTCTTTTTTAAATCCAGGTGATCATGGGGAAGGAAAAAACAAAACATAGGACATAGGAACAGCGAAATGAGAGGCTAAGAAATTAGTATTCTAAACTGTCCAATAACTTCTCTAAGTCAGTCGTTTTTAAACTTGTGTTGCATTCTCAATCACCTGGAGAGCCTGTTACAAAATGCAGACCCCAAACTATCCGTTGAGATTCAAGAATCTTTACTTTTAACAAGCACCTATTTTGATGCAGTTTGAAAGTGAACTACATTCGGAGAACACTTGCCTTAGCTAAGTCAGAGGACAGGTTTTTAAAAATCTTATGAAGTTCCTGATATGGAACTTAGGCATGGTCTTGAAAGCAGCCTGCTTTCCCTCTGCATCTGTGCTTATGGAAAACTGGAGCAGCGTTTTGTAACTGCTTTACTCTGAGGTTTCTTATATAAACAACCCATGTAACTGCACACAGGAGCACCACGGGCTGCCGATGTGCTTCTGCAGAGTTGATTTTCACTTCAATCATCTCTTCTCCACTGGATCACATTACAGTTTCCAAGATGTTTTATTTTATTTTTTGATTAACTCGATATTGACCCAAATCCTTTACTTCTAAATATACATTCTTCACTAGGATTTCTGTCAAATTGTAAATGATATATGAGCTCATTGAGGCTAGAGACTAGGTCTAATTATGCAGAAGGCGAATTTTCTACATTTATAGGACTCCTACGGTGGTAAATCATTCTGTAAACTAACGGATCACATTTTAATTGATCTATTTCTTAAGTTTAGATTTTTGTGGATTTCTAAAAAATTAGGACATCTTTTCCTTTGTGAGACAGTATGGTGTGGTGGAAAGAGCTTCAAAGTGAAATGCATAAAAGATCTAGGCTCTAGTCCCAGTTCTGTCATTTTCTAATTCTGTACATGACTTTGGGCTGATCATTTAGTCTGTTCCCTTATTTGTTAGTTGGGGGTAATAGTAAGAGAGACTATAATATATTAGAAATAAAAGGGGAAAGCAAAATACAGCTGTGGAAACTAAGCATATAGGCAAACTGGAAGGTCATATACAAAAAAATTGGAGATTTTTAGTAGTAATTTTATTTAAAATTATTTTCAGTGTTTTATTGCCTTGTGCTATTGCATAATTTAAATGTGAGAAAAAAGTGTGAGTTCTGGGTAAATGCAAAAATTTGTTTTTATCCAGCTTGAACCACCTATTTGATAATCCCAGTCAAAGGAGAAAAAATGTGATATTTCTGTTAGTTTTATCTTGAGGAAAGGTGTTTCAGGATACTTAGGGTATAATCCCTGCAGTGGAATTGCTGGGTCAAAAGGCTGTTCCATTTTTAGATTTTTATGAAAATTCCACACTGTTTTCCACAGTAGCTGCACCTGTCTGCATTCTCACCAACAGTGCACTAGGATTCCCTTTTCTCCATAGACTCGACAGCACTTGTTTATTGATTTGGTTATGATGGCCATTCTGACTGGTGTGAAGTGATATCTCTTTGTGGTTTTAATTTGCATCTCTCTGATGGCTAGTGATGCTGAGCGTCCTTTCATATGTCTCTGGATCCCCTGTATGTCCTCCTTGGAGAAGTATCTGTTCAGATCCTTTGCCCATTTTTTAATTGTATTGTTTGTCTTCCTGGAGTGGAGTCATGTGACTTCTTTGTATATTTTGGAGATCAAACCCTTGTCCCAGGTGTCATTGGCAAATATATTACAATAGCCAAGTGCTGGAAGTAACCTAAGTGCCCATTAGTAAATGAGTGAATCAAGAAACTATGGTACATTTATACAATGGAATATTATGCAGCAGAAAGAAAGAAAGAGCCCCTACCCTTCACAATAGCATGGATGGAATTGGAGAGCATTATGCTAAGTGAAATAAGCCAGGCAGTGAAAGACAAGTACCATGTGATCTCACCTGTACATGGGACCTAATCAACAAAACAAATAAACAAGCAAAATATAACCATAGACACTGAAATAAAGAACAAACTGACAGTAAACAGAGAGGAGAGAGGTGGGGAATAATGGGAAAAAGAAGGGGAAGGGTCATTAAGGAACATATATAAAGGACCCATGGACAAAGCAGGTAGGATTGAGGTTGGGAGGTGGAGGTGGGTGAGATGGGGGAAAGTGGTGGCAGAAAAATGGAGACAACTGTACTTGAATGACAATTTTTTAAATTTAAATAAAATGTTAATAAAATTATGGTAAGTGAATGTGCTAAAAATTATCAAGTCTTGCGCAAATAGCCAGACTTTAGGAAGCAGAAGTTGGGTGAGCAAGGTGCTACTGTTGAGTAGCTGGGGAAAGCTTTGTGGAATGTGTTAGATATTTCCTAAAGTTTCTATCATGCCTCATTCAAATTGAGAGGTTTATATAGTATATTATAAATATAATATAATGGATGATGAAAGTTTGGATGATGAAAGTTTTAAAGTGTTTTAAGTGAGGATTAATAGACTTTATCCATGCATTGCATATATGGTCATATATTTAATTGTTCTCAAGAAATACTAGTATTTCCAAATTTCTTTACATTTTATGTCTTGGAAAGCAAAGTTCAGCTGGTAAATAATGAAGCCCATTTATAAGTTGATTAACCAATCTGAGCTAGTATTTGAGGATAGGCATATGCCCTTTTTTGGAGATAAGAGGGCCCTCCATGCCAAACTGTGGCGTTTCTGTTGACAATGCAGGCACATAACCTGTACATATGCAATAGAAGCAGATACTCTCACGTAGTCTAAAGAATCTTCAGAGTCTCAGCTTATATCAAAAGAACAGTGGGAGCATATACCTATGTAATACCAGGACTAAAGCAACTTAGAAAAATGTCAGCAAAGACAATTTGCCAAACTTGGAATTCAAAATTCAGAAGCCCACAAAGATCCGTACTGAGGAGAATCATCAAGCATGCGTGAGAGAACAGAACTGGAATGGCATCACAGAAAGATGATGTAGTTACTGGGAAGCAGCCACCTTCATAGTTTGAATACTTTGGAAATATGTTCTATCTAATTGCTTAACTTTCTAGAAAAATGAATGATTTGACTTGCTGATTCCAAATTAATACCTGACCACTGAAAGAATGTACAGAAGAGCACTCGTGGACTTTGTTTAGCCAAAGAATCATTCCTGCCCAGGTTCAGGTTTTCTCACCTGCCTTTCCCCTTGCAAATATTTCCTGATTTCTAAAACTGTATGATGAACCCATATACTGGACTTTGGAGACTTGTCATAAAAAAAATTAGGTTTGATCTATTGCTAGATTGTGTGTGGGAGGGTGGGGGGTGCTGGGGAGAGAGAAAGGTCATCTTGGGAAGATCAAGGCCTAATCTACTTGAGGGAAGTTATCAGCACTGGAAAATGAAAAAGAAGGGAAAATGAAGGAAGCAAACATAATCAGTGACAAGGCCACAAACTGAAAAATAAGAATAAAACCCATGTTTTAAAGTTAAAATGATTAGAGTATTTAGATGGGTATTTCCCTAAATTTAATGCATTCAAAATAATTATATAGTACTTATAATTATCTTGAATTGTAATTATTTGAATATGACTCCTCTGTGCCTCATTACTTTTCACTGAATATAAAAGCTCTATCAGTTCTTTGGGAATTGCAGAAATCCATTACTCAACATTTTGTCATGGCCTAGCTTTTTTCAAATATTTTCAATATTTATTAAGTATGTAGCAGATACATAGTTAGTACCATCCTACAGGTTGCAGTTTAAGAAGATAAGGCATTGCAAGTTTGATTATGATAGGGCAGTACTTCCTTGCATGTGAAAACATAGCAAGGGCACCTAATTTAGACAGGAAATAGTGATGGAAAACCATTCCAAGGAAGACGTGTTTTAAGTTTAGTCAGACCTTCCTATGAGTGCTTTGTGAGGGGAGAATGCATGTCTTACTTCTTTGTATATCTCCAGAGTACCTTGCACAAAACCTTTCACATATAATACATTTGATGAATATCTGTCCTGATGGTTATTAATTGATCTGTTTTATGGATAAAGTACTTCCAAGTGGTCATACACATGCACACCAAGACGAAATGCTGCATTTGCTACAGCCCTTTTTGCTAAGTGTGGGCTCATTTCCAGAAGTGATTTTTTAATATATAGCTGTGATTAATTTCTACAGCGTAAGAATTCATGACTGGAAGATGTCAAGAACCAAAGCAGCCCTAAGAGACAGAAGCAGAGAGAGGCTCTGCTTCTCTCTCCGCTGGTTATTTCCTATATAACTATTGCTCATTGCTTTCCTACTTCCCTGTGAGGGTCCACTTCATTTTCTTCTTTAGTTCACTTTCCTATTCTTACTCATTTTTCTCTTACTTACAGACTTGGCTTAGAAGGAGCTCTTATGGGTACCACCACCTGCTTGAATGGACTTGGTCTCTCCATCACTACCTTTCAGCTTCACCTCCCACTATTAATTGTACCATGTGTCCCAATTTTAATTCCCAAGCGTGAGAACCTGATGGGTCTGTTGTTTCTTTTGTGCCAAACCACAACATAAGGTCCTCGTGTCATGTACCACCTCTGGTCTACTCACCTCTTGTCTGCTACAAAACATGGCTGCCTTGGGCATAGGAATTGTGGACAGGGGTCCTGCTTTGTAAGCAGTGTGAGCAGTCTGCGTACATTACCAAATGCCATCGGTGAATGTTATGTATATATACACTTACACTTACAAATTTATAATTATTCTCCTATTGTATATCCTAGCCAAACTCCCACAAACATTAATTTTGTTGATTAAAAAGCATCATAATGTCAAATTCTTATTTTTCCCTTCTTCTATTTTTCCTCTTTCATAATGTACTCCATCCTTCAGACCATTCATTTATAGGGCTTTCTTACATACTCATAAAATGTAAGTATGATGATGTTCCAGAAAGTCTGAAACCTCAGAGATTCCTTGTCTCTCCTCTGCCTCAGCTTTTCATAACAGAGCCCACATAGATTCTCAACGTCTGACATTTGCCCTCTCTCATTCCACCCCGATTGTGCTGTCAAACATGACAATTCTTGTTTCCAAGAATTTTGGATAAACTCTGTTTGGAGAATGTGAGGCTGGGTCTCTTCTTTTTATGTTCTATTTTGGGTCAGGTTCTGTTTTATTTTAATACTTCCCCCACAAATGAATTTAATGTTCAGTGATATGTTGAGTGAGTGACCTAGAGAAGTCATGAGAAAAAAGGCCTTTCTAGATTAAAGGAACGAGGTCTCAAATCGTGTGAAATGTTCAAGATCTTTCAAATTTGATTTAAATCCAAAATTATGTAATACTGAATATCCCATGAAGTGACATTAAGCCCACAGCGTAAATAGGCTCGGTTTCTAATGTAATCTCATTTTATACTTTTCTTCATGTACTCCTGGAAACATCCTTTTATGGTTTTGGCCGGAATCATAGGTAAACATTCTTTTACTTTGGCCTTCTTTAATTTTTAAGCATTAGTGGAATAAATATTTCAATATAGTAATCAAGTGCTGATATGCAGTCCTTCATGGCATTTCTCTTTCCTTTAGCTAATATTTGTAGTTCCTTATTAATGTATTTGTGCATGTGGATTTATTCTCCAGCTCTTCTTAGGAGATCGCAGAATTACAAGAGAATCTAAAAGCTAACACCATATCCTTTCCCTCAGGAAGACCAAGAGGAGTGCTAATGTAGAAAAACAGTGTAATGTAACATTCAAACCAATCTCTAAAGATTTAACTGTGGCATATCTAGATTTCACTGCTATCATTGATAGGCACTCAGTAAATATTTGTTAAAATGACTAACAGAATTTTCATTGTTTAAATAAAGTGTATGATCCTTTCAAACTTATTGCCTAGATTTTAAAGGAGTAGGAAGTACCTAAAAATCAAGTTTTCTTTGGTGGACCGCTAAAAGTAATTGATGACATCACTGCCTTCCAGAAAAGCCCCCAAATTAACTGTGTAGCACTTGCTGAAACTTCATCCTTTGAAAACACATGGCCTTCTGTGCAACGCCCTTCTTTCCACAGACCATGTCCCATGTCCTCACTTTTGTTTGGAGCCCAGAAGCAAGTCTGGACTCCCTTCTCTTTGCTTATTTAAGCTTAAATGCTCTTATCTGCCAGCAGATCAATGGTCCTGGTCTATTGTTTTTTAACATCATTCAGGAAAAGAACAGCTGGGAGTCATAGTGTTACTAAAAGAACTCCATAAATTATTACTACGATAACCTTAATTATATGTTATGAGCAAATACCACCTCGAGAAGTCAAAATAAATTACTGCCCATACTAATGGTTAAGACCAATTTATGAGGAAAATGCTTACAATTGAGAGCTCTATTTACTTATTTATATATGCACTGGGAGATGTTTGCTATTATTTCATTTCAGCGGTAGATCTTCTAGCTTCAACTTGCAATAATCTTTGTTCTATTGCGTCTGAGAACTAATGGTCTTAGTTATTTACCTCTGGTAATTTAAAAAAAGAGAGAGCAGTCTACTGTGAAGTCTAATTTAAGGTGGTTGTGCTTGTACTTACATTTTGATAAATTCCAAAGTGCCTCGTACCCGTCGCCTGTGCACATCACCCTCCGCTTCCTACCACCGTGCTCCCCCACATGCATATACTGGTATGCATTTTCGTTTCTTTTCACATCAGTGTGTGATTTTTCTAATTATCACTGAATAAACATGAATAAGAGATGGAAAAGTTCAATTTTCCTAAATCTAAAATTAAGCTATACTATAGTGTTCAGGCCCATACTCTCTTTTAAAAAAATATCCCTGTCCTTCTTAAACTGTCTGGAATGGTAATGTGAAAGTACAAAGGCTGTGGCAAGGAACTATGATTTAAAAGTATACGTCGCCTTTAAAAGGCCATGTGATGAATTTAAAATGATTTATCTCCTTGGTCTCGGAAATTCCAACAATTAATCTCAAAGTTTTGTAGGACTTTGTATTCAGCATTTGATCCCGAATAATAGCTGCCTATCAACACTGTATAATGCCTATCTTTCCCCCTTCTAAGACATAAGTTGTTTGCTTTTAAAATGATATTTTTTTGCTTTGTACATAAATATTGTGCATGCTGATGGTTCAAAAAGAAGAAAATTCTCAGGGCCTCAGAAACCGATGTTAACTAAACCATCTCAAAAGTATCTGTACACCACCAGCAAGGGAGTCAATTCATTTCAGGGTGATCTTAATCTGTTCTGACCTTCAGGATGGGTGAGATGAGTAGGAAGGGGCTCAGTTTATATTCCCAAGGCTAATGAATGGTTTCTTTATATGACCTGACTGTATCTGCTGCACAGTCACAGTGACAAAGAGGACATTTGTTTCTGTGCTGAAAGATTTAAAAAACAAAACAAAACAAAACAAAACAAAACCTTTATTCCTGCCCCAAAGAGAACTTTGGTAAGCATCCTATGTGTGGTGACACACAGGCTGCTTCTCAAAGCCACTGTCATCATTCCAGCTTGCCCCACCCATGCCCCAGTTGCTACCTGTTGTTGGGTGTGTGTTACCGTTTCTAAGCCATCTTCTGTTGAATCTTAAGAGGGGCCACTCTGGGCAGCAGTCTCTCGCTTTACATCTTTACAATGACCTCCCTCATCTTGCATTTACACGTGACCCATGGCAGCACAGATTGGATTTCCTGGCTTCCTAGGCTCCTCAAAGTGAAGTTTGACACTGATACATGGGGTCAAACTAAGTTGCCCTCAGGAAGCTGATTGTGAAGGTAAATTGACCTGATGTTAGTTAAGTGTAAACCCCCCAAAATTGAAATTAAGTAAATCTGTTCAGTAGCACTCACTTTTTGTGCTCCAGGTGTAGATTTTCAGCCTTTATAAAGAACTTAACAAATCTACACCTTTAATAAGATTTTTCTAATTTAACAATATCTTGTCTCGGTTTAGTTTATTTACTTAGAACAGCTTATTTATTTGAGACAACAAATCTTCCCTTAACCCACAAGAGCATTTTTATCTGGAATTCGGGTGAACTTGGGCTCCTGGCTTGGCAGTCTGTGGGTCATTTGGATATTTGCCCTTCCCACTGGTCATTTGATAATATTCGCACCAACCTGAGCATTTCCTGGAACCACTTTAGCCTCCTCATCCTTCCAGTCCTGGTTGTTGACTGTGCCAAGAGAAATGTGTGACCAGGCAGTCGGACTGCCTTCCTCAGCAAACGCCCTGATCTCCGGGCCAGGTCAGGCACTAGTCTTCGTATCTGCTTTCTGCTGGTTACACAAGGTAGCACTGTTGATTTTAGACAACTCTGTCGCTTGATAATTGTTTAGAGCCTTGAAAAATGTAGGTCAGATGAAGAAGGCAAAGAGAAAAGATTTTATCCCTTTAATGTTTTAGAGTCTTGCAGTTTATTATTTTTCTTTCCTCTACCAAGGAGTAAAGGCACCTGAGTTCTTCCCAAAACTCAGGGATGAATGAATCCCAAATGTGACAAAGCCCCATGAGACGACAGTGACATCTCTGTTGTTTGTCTCTTTTAATCCCTCAAATGTTTCTTCAGGAAAGGAAGAAGTGGCAAAGCTAAACTGAGAGTTAATGTCAGAGACCAATAGTACGGAATCTTAGTTCAGTTCCCCTATGAGGAGGATTCCATAATATCAAATAAAATAAATATGAATTGGAAGACAAAAATGACTCCAAAGGGCAGGACACAAGTGTGAAATTACTAACACTAGGTAATTTATATATGTTACCTTATAATCCTAATAACTTCTGCAAGGTTATTATCAGCATGCTTATTTTACGAAACATGGATCTTTACTAAGATTAACTAACTCTCCAAACTGAGTTTCACAGCCAATACTATCTCAGCGTAAAACACAGACCTTTTCAAATACATCATTTTGTTCCAAGGGTAAAAGACAGCATTCATTACAGTATGAAGTTGGCTGGCACATTTCCTAAAATATTTTTTTTTTTGGCAGATCACTCTTTATAGCGATTTCCATCTAGAATTCCTGTTAACTTTTTTAGGTCAAGAGTAGTATCCATTAAGACTTTGTATGCTATTGTCAGAGAAATATGTTCACTCACATCATCTGACCCATTAGTTTATGCACTTAAAAACATTGGACACTGCTAGACTCTTTTTCTTTTCCTGAAAACTGGCTTTTCTTTTACTGATCTAAACACTCTTATTCTTCTTTGTGCTGTTCTCATTTACTCATTCCTTAAAAACTAGTGTTCCTCAGGGGTTGATCTTAGGCTACTTGCTCTTTTGTCTCTCTACATATGCAAGTTCTACAGCCAGTGGTCAATAAATAGTAAGGGGGTTGGAGGTGGGTGAGAGTGGGCAAAATGGGGATGGAAGGGGACTGCTTGGGGGGAAGGGTACATGATGAGGCAGTATGCGGAGCATGTTTTATTGAGTTGTACACTTGAAATCTTTTTGGTTTTGTGAACCAATGCCACCCCAATAAATTCTATGAAAAAATTTTTAAAAATATCCCTGGCCAGGTAGCTCAGTTGGTTAGGGTGTTATTCTAATGGGCCAAGGTTGCAAGTTCCATCCCTGGTTAGGACACATGCAAGAAGCAACCAATGGATTCATAAATGGGTGGAACAAAAAAAATCATTCAATTCCTTTCTCCGTCTCTCTGTCTCTCTGTCTCTCTGTCTCTCTCTCTCTCTCTCTCTATATATATATATATATATAGATAGATAGATAGATAGATAGATAGATATACACACATATATGTATATATATAAAATTTTTTTAATTTAAAAAATTTTAAATACTAAAGAAAGATGCTCCCAACTGATCTTATTCTAATTTACTTTTATTTTATATTATGCTATATAATTTGCTTATATTTTACTATTTTTCTCCCTTCTCACCCTACCTAATCCAGTTAAACCCATTTCAGAGATGTTTATCTCTGGCTCACTGAACAGGCCTAAAGCAGTGATAAGAAGATAATGAGTAATCAATAAAAATATGTTGAGCCCTGGCTGATGTGGCTCAGTGGATTGAGTGCCAACCTGCAAATCAAAGGGTCGCCAGTTCGATTCCCAGTCAGGGTATATATATGCCTAGGTTGTGTGCCAGGGTCCCAACTGGGGGTGTAACAAGAGGCCACTACACATGGATGTTTCTCTCCCTCTCTTTCCCCCTTCCTTCCCCCCTCTCTAAAAATAAATAAACAAAATCTTTAAAAAGTAATAATAAAAATAAAAATGTATTGAATGTGAATTAATATCATAAGGACCAGTACCTGTTGTGTAAGTGCTTCTAGAGCATACACAACTTTGTCCTTCTTTCTTTGGATTCATGGACATTTACTGAAAAACCATTGATGGAAGATAGGTTTCATCTTATTTCCAGCTGTGATTGATTAATCGGGGTCTGTTCGGAGATCTTTGCTGAAAGTACTTACCCTGGGATCAGTGGAGAAGAGTGCTATAATCTATTAATGCTGGCATGCCTGATACAAATAACATAATAATATTTATTATATATTGAGCACAGACCATATGTCATACACTGTGATAAGCACATTGACTGGATTATCTTAATTAGATCTCACAACTCCAGGAGATACCATTAATTACCTTTGCCTTAACATTAATGCAACTGAGACACAGGGGCATTAACAGCTTGCCCAAGACCACAGAGCAAACCAATGGTAGAATGAGAATTTAACTCTTAATTGTCACACTTTAGAGACCACAGTTTTAAGCATATGCTATACTCATAGTAGAGAATGGTGGTCTTTTTTTTCCTGCATTTTTACTATTCTTGGCCTAAGTCAAACTATGAAGATTTGAAGAAAGAAGAACTTAGGCAGTGACAGTGTGCAAGAAGGACATTCTGCATTATGAGGCCTCAGTTATCACATCTCGAAAAATGGGTTACTTAATTTATAAAAAATTTACACATGACACTGTTTTTTTCTTTCAACATAATCACAACAGTTGCCAATATAGGAGAGAACCTTGTTTTTAGAACCATTTCAGAGTAAATTGCCAATTGGATACTCTAATTCTCAAATGTTTTAATGTGTGTTTCCTGCAGATAGGGACATTTCTCCCACACAACCATAACACCACCAACAAAACTGAGAAGTAACATTGTTATTAGTAACATATCATACTCAGCCTTCACATTTAGATTTGTCCAGTTGTGCCAATAATACCCTTAATAACAAATGGACACTTCAGAATCACACTCTGTATTCAGTTGGCGTATCCTTTAGTCTCCAGCAATTAACCAATTAAGGTTTTTCTACACCAGCCCTAGTTTCCGCAGTGGTTTACTCTCATGAGTCTCTGGTCTGATAAGCTGCTACTCCTTGTAGTCCACTGCCTCTCTCTCCAGTTTCGGGGGGCAGTGGATTGCTCTGAGTCTCCTCCTCTTTGTGGATCCAAAAAGAGTTGTTGATTTTTCAGTCTGTGCAGCTTTTTACTTTGTTAGGGCAGTGTGACTACTTCCAAATTACCTACATGCAGAATGAGAAACCCTTTAGTCTCTTAATCTGGAAGAGTTCCTTGGTCTTTCTTTAACTTTCGCAACCTCTAATATTACAGGACAATTGTTTTGTACAATATTGCTCAATTTGGGTTTAGGTAATGGTTCCTCATGATTAGATACAACATATTTTGCATTTTCCAGGAAAGATGTGTTTTTTGAGTTACATCTTATCTGGTGGTCCATGATTTCAATTTGTCCCATTATTGATGAAGTCCACTTTGATCCCTTGAATAAGATTGTGGTTTTTTGTTATACTTATTCACTATGAAATTACTCTTTTATTCTTGAAGACTAAAAAGTAGGAAACCATGTGAGGTAATGGATATTTTAAATAGCTTGACAATAGTAGTTATTTCATGATATACATGTATATCAAAATATCATATTATATACCTTAAATATATACAGCTCATAATTAAGTAATAAAATTTTCAAGTATTTTATAGGGCAGGACTTCGAAACTTTGTCCACAGAAAACTTTGCTCTTCCTACCCCACTCAGACTATGAGTCTGCACAGCAGGAGCTCCAGCCTCCCCAACCCTCACAGCCCAAGATACTCTCCTCATTCTTCTCTGGCTTCAACAACCCATGCCAGGTTATTGCTCTATATAGATGCTTGCTTAATTTCCTTAAACTTCTTGAACCACCATGGATCCCTGCTTCTTCCATTTTTCTGCCTATCTGTTGGCTTGAGAACTAAATTTTTTAGGAACAAAATGAGAAGCAGAGATTAAATACCACTAAAAATCACTCCCAACTCCAGCATTTTGTGATAGATAAATTAATATGTTTAAATATTGCTTTATTCTCAGAATACAAGGATAGAGGTGTGTTAAGATCATTGGGAAATGGCCATGCCTGAATAATCACTGAGGCCAGGCCAAAGCGAGACACTGAGTAGCTAGGACTAGAGCTAAATCTATCATTCAAAGCACAAGATCCATGAGTAGGCAAAGAAATCAGTCAGGATGTGTTTACCCATAGCCCCCAGAAAAAAGAGAGGTGATAATAGTGGATGGTTAGAGAACAGAAAATATCCATTAGGATACTCAAGGCAAAAAGGGAAATATTTAAAATACTAAACAGCAAGTAGCATAATGCGAGTTAGAGTGATTACTGTGTTTTGCCATGTATGATGCACACATTTTTGCCCAAACTTTTGAGGGAAAAGTAAGGATGCTCATTATACATGGGTAGTACTAATTCTGTATCTATATAAATGTTTTTAATTCTGTATTTTTTTATTCATACTTATGCATTAAATGTGTAACTCTAGAAAACAATAATGATATCAATTTGCAAAATAATACCCTGGAATATGATCATTTCTTTTGTTTCTAAATATAAATAATAAAAAAGTGAATTAAAATGAAAAAAAAATTATGAAAGTTTGCGCCAAAAATGTGGAAGCATATTACCCATGGGAGCACATTATACATGGCAAAATACAGGAGTAATCTGACTTCTGGCCAAGATGGAGGCATAGGTAGACATGCTTTTCTTCCTTACATAATGAAAAGAAGAGCAACCAATTTAAAAGCAAAAAACACCCAGAACTGCCAGAAAATCGGACTGTATGGAAGTCCAACAACCAAGGAGTTAAGAAGAAACATTCATCCAGACCGGTAGCAGGGGCAGAGATGGGCAACCAGGCTGGAAAGGACATGTGGTAAGGCAGTGGAGTGGGTAGACCCATATTTGTGCATGCATAAGCCAGGAGGAACAACTGGGGAGTAAGACAGACTGCACAACCCAGAGCTCCAGGGCAGGGAAATAAAGCATCAAAAGCTCTGGCTGTAAAAACTGGTGGTGGTTGTGGCAGTGACAGAAACTCCCAGCCTTGCAGGACAGTTCGTTAGAGAGACCCACAGGGTCCTAGAATGTACACAAGCCCACACCTGGGAATCAGTGCCAGAAGGGCTGAATTTGCTTGTGGGAAGTGACTGAAAGTAGGGTGAGAGCTGAGCAAGCAGCACTGTTCCCTACCTGAGCCCTCCACCCCAGACAGGGCCACAACACAGGGAAGTGGGTTACCCTGCCCTGACAAATACCTAAGGCTCCACTCCTTATAATGTAACAGGTGTGCCAAGACAAGTAAATATGGCCCAAATGAAAGAACAAATAAAAGCTCCAGAAAAAGAACTAAGTGATGAGAATATAGCCAACCTATCAGATGCAGAGTCCAAAACACCGGCAATCAGGATGCTCACAGAAATTATTCAGTATGGACACAAAATAGAGGAAGACATGAAGGCTATGCAAAGTGAAATAAAGAAAAATATACAGGGAACCAACAGTGAAGGGAAGGAAACCAGGACTCAAATCAATGATTTGGAACAGAAGGAAGAAATAAACATTCAACTAGAACAGAATGAAGAAGCAAGAACTCAACAAAATGAGGAGAGGCTTAGGAACCTCCATGACAACTTTAAAGGTCCCAACATCCAAAACCTAGTGGTACCAGAAGGAGAAGAGGAAGAGCAAGAAATTTAAAACTAATTTGAAAAAAATGATGAAGGAAAACTTCCCCAATGTGGCAAAAGAAATAGACTTCCAGGAAGTCCAGGAAGCTCAGAGAGTTCCAAAGAAATTGGACCCAAGGAGGAACACACCAAGACATATCATAATTAAAGATAAGGAGAGAATCTTAAAAGCAGCAAGAGAAAAGGAGGCAATTGCCTACAAAGGAGTTTCCATAAGACTGTCTGTCATCTGTTTTCTCCAAAGAAACCTTGCAGGCAAGAAGGGGCTGGAAAGAAGAATTCAAAGTCATGAAAGGCAAGAACCTACATCCCAGATTACTCTTTCCAGCAAAGCTATCATTTAGAACGGAAGGGCAGATAAAGTGCTTCTCAGATAAGGTCAAGTTAAAGGAGTTCATCATCACTGAGCCATTATTATATGAAATATTAAAGGGACTTATCTAAGAAAAAGAAGATCAACATTATGAACAGTAAAATGACAATAAACTCACAACTATCAACAGCTGAACATAAAAAAACAAAAACAAAAACTAAGCAAGCAAATAGAGAAGGAACAGAATCACAGAAATGGAGATTACATGGAGGGGTATCAGCAGGGAGGGAGAGGGGGAAGAATGGGGGAAAGGTACAGGGAATAAGCATAATTAGTAGGTACAAAATAGACATGGGGAGGTTAAGAATAGTTTAGGAAGTGGAGAAACCAAAGAACTTATATGTATAGCCCATGGGCATGAACTAAGTGGACAATGCTGGTGGGAGGGTAGGTGCAGTGCAGAGGGGGATAAGGGAAAAAAATGGAACAACTGTAATATCAATAAAATATACTTTAAAATGACAGTAGTAATCATATGCATTATGGGAACAATTTATTTAGCCAAAGCAATAATGTGTTGCTGACCACATATTAGACCGCTAGATGCCATGAACTTTTTTATTTCTCTTACTAACTGCAAGTTGATACCAGGCTCTAGCTAATTGATGTTATGCTGCCCTCCTTTGGTTGAATTTAAAATTCTTTCCTTACTAATGAACTATTTTGGTATGTTTTTAAAACAGGAAGATAATCAGGATTTTAATTACAGCATTACATTTTTAATTTTTAATTTTTTTCCCATTTGAACAGGAGGAAAATTTTATTTAAAAAAAATAACACCTACAGGAAAACAGCCAGAGAGGCAGATTGCATGTTACCCCTTCCTACATCAGAAAACAGCTGGAAAGGCAACCTGAGAGACCTCATGCTAACCTGAGAACGCTCTGTCTGTCCTCTGAATTCCTGAATTCTAAATTTCACTGCACAAAAGGCCACATGAAACATGTATCAAAACCCTCCAGCCAAAAGCATTTTTTTCAAATATGAAGGCCACTGAAGAGCTGTGTTTCAATGACTTCACATTGTGGAATCCGTGATGACTTAGTCCCTGTAGGAGGATAGTCATATCCACCATGTGGGGCATCCACACTCATCTTTTAGATTGACAGTTGGTAAATCATTTTTGAAAAACTGAATGAATAGAACAAACATTTATGGTGTAAATTTAAAAGTCACTGCAAAAGCCCATTTCTGTCACAACTACTCAACACTCCTATTGTAGCACAAAAGTTTCCTATAATATACAAACCTGTGGGCACAGTTGTGTTCCAATAAAACTTTATTTACAAAAACAGGTAGTGAATTGGATTTGACTGATAGGCTATAATTTGCAAGCTCCTACTTTAGAGCATTAGTGTTAAGATAACTTCTACTTCCAGCCATGATGGATGATTATCATCCTCCCACTTTTAACAACCAGAAAATGGAATAAAATATATGAAACAATAGTTTTCAGGCACTGGGCAATGGGCAGAATAGGATAATGATCCTTGGGAAAAGAGAAATAAATGTCATGTGCCCTACAACTGCCCCAGCTTACTGTGGAGAGCACTTTTAGGCTACAGTGCGAGGAGGAGGAGGAAACAAATAGATCAGTGGTCTCACTGAATAAGTCAAAGACTGGAGTTCAGAGATGTGGCTAGATATTGTAAGGCAAAACTGGGGAGGAGAGAAAGAGAGACACAGAGAGGGGAGGGGATATCTGTAGAAGGGACTGCTGGAGTCAGTAGCTCATTTGTGACCTGCAAATTACCTGAGCCTGGAAAAGAATACCCAAAAAGAAGCAGGCCAACTATCCCCAGGGCTGTCACAGGGCTGGAAATGTTTCATCTCTCACCAGCCTAAAGTGCAAAAACTTCCTAATATGGAGAGTATTGAGGAGAGTCCTTATATGAATAGTCCCCTGGCAGTGGGATAACATTGCCCTACGCTATAAAGTCTTTTCCATCCATTCTAACAAAGTTTAAAAACCAGCACCAAAAGAACCAAACAGATCCCAGGTAACTTAACTATGTCCTAAAACAAAGCCCAATCATATACAAAGGCTTAACAAATCTAGTACCCAATAAAATAAAAGTTGCAATGTTCATAATCTAATCAAAAGCTAGAAGGAATGCAAAGAAGCAGGAATATAGGACCCATAAGCAGTAGCAAAAATAATCAAGGAAACAAGAGCCAGAAATGGCACAAATGATAGAATTAGCAGACAAGGAGTTTAAAACACATTATGAATATACCTCAGAAGCTCAATACAATAGAAGAAAAAGTAAAATGATGAAAAAAAGAAATGAAAGATGTTAAAAAGAAACAAATTGAACTGGAAGATGAAAAATGTAATTTTTTAATTTTATATTTAATTTTATTTTGTCTAATACCATTTAGTCCTCCTATACTTTCCTCTCCCCTGCAATTACAACACTGTTGCCAATGTCCATGAGTCTTTTTCCTTTTTGCTCAATTCCTCCAGCCCCTAACCTCCCCCTCCTTAGCTGTCACCCTGCTCTCTATTAGTCTGTCTCTATTTTGCTTGTTAATTCAGTTCATTAGATTCGCATATGAGTGAAATCATATGGTATTTGTCTTTTTCTGATTGGTTATCTCTCTTTGCATAGTGTTCTCCAGGTCAGTCCATACTGTTGCAAGGGTAAAATTTTATTTTTATGGCCAAGTAGTATTCCATTGTGTAAATGTCCCATAGTTGTTTTATCCACTCATCTACTGATGGACACTTGGGCTGCTTCCATATCTTGGCAATTGTAAATAATGCTGCAATGATCGTAGGGATACTTATATTCTTTCAAATTAGTGTTTTGCGGTCCTTAGGATATATATCCCAGAAGTGGGATCACTGGATTAAAAGGCAGATTCATTTTTAATTTTTTTAGGTGTCTTCATACTGCTTTCCCTGGCTGGTGTGGCTCAGTGATTGAGCACTGGCCTGGGAACTGAAATCAAAAATATAGTATTTCAAGTGATAAATATACTGGGTAGGATTAAGATAGCTAATTCTAAGAAATAACTAAAGGGGTTTGTTAAAACTAAACCAGTACTACAACAAAAGTTAAAGGACTCCTTTTAATAAGAAGGAAAAGAGAAAGAAAAAGAACAGAAGAAAATAGTCTAACAACAAAATGGATAAATACATATCTATCAATAATCACCCTAAATGTAAATGGCATAAATGCTCCAACCAAAAGACATAGGGTAGCTGAATGGTTAAGAAAAGAAGACCTATATATATGCTGCCTCAAAGAGACCCATCTTACATCAAAAAATACCCACAAAGTAAAGGGATGGAAAAGATATTTCATGCAAATGGAAAAGGAAAGAAAGCTGGGGTAGCAGTACTTGTTCTGACAAAATAGACTTTAAATCTGAAGCTATAGTAAGAGACAAAGAAGGACAATGAAAGAAAGGGAACAATCCAACAGGAGGATATAGCCCTAGTGAACATTTATGTTCCCAACTTAGGGGCACCTAAATATGTGAAACAAATCTTGATGGACATAAAGGGAGACATTGACAGAAATAAGTTTATAGTCAAGGATTCTGAACACCATTTTGACTTCAATGGATAGATTTTCCAGACAGAAAATCAGCAAGGAGACAGGGCCCTTAAGTGACACACTAGATCCAATGGATTTAATTGATATCATCAGAGCATTTCACCCCAAAGCAGCAGCATATGCCTACTCTTCCAGTGCACATGGAACATTTTCTAGGACAGACCATAGGTTATGATGCAAAACAAGTCTCAATAAATGTAAGAAGATTGAAATCACATCAAGCATCTTCTCTGACCACAATGCTATGAAACTAGAAAACATGAAGAACACTGAAAAACACACAAAGACATGGAAGCTGACAAACATGTTATTAAACAATGAATGGGTCAAGAAAGAGATCAAGGAAATCAAAAAATACCTTGAAACAAATGAAAATGAGAACACAACAACCCAAAACCTGTGGAACACTGGGGAAGCAGTCCTAAAAGGGAAATTCATAGCATTACAGGCCTATCTCAAAAAGTAAGAAAAAGCTTGAACAAATAATATAAGTTTACACTTAAAGGAACTTGAAAAAGAACAACAAACAAAGCCTAAAATGAGTAGAAGGAAGGAAATAATAAAGATTAGAGCAGAAATAAATGACATAATTTTAAAAAGTGATACAAACGATCAATGAATCCAACAGTTGGTTCTTTGAAAAGATAAACAAGATTGACAAACCTTTAACCAGACTCATCAGGAAACACAGAGAGAGGACCCAAATAAATAAAAGTAAAGATGTAAGAGGAGAAATAACAACTGACACCAAGGAAATATAAAAGATTGTAAAAAAAAATTATGAACATCTGTATGCCAACAAACTGGACAACCTGAATGAAATGGATAAACTCCTAGAAACCTACAATCTTCCAAATTAAATCAGAAAGAATCAGAGAATCTGAATAGATGGATTATACCTAGTGAAACTGAAGCAGTAATAAATAAATAAATAAATAAATAAATAAATAAATAAATCTCCCCAAAAACAAAAACCCTGGACTGGATGGCTTCACAGGTAAATTTTACCAAACATTTCAAAAAGAGTTAATACCTCTCCCTATCAAACTATTTCAAAACACTTGAGAGAAGGCTCCCAAACTCATTTTATGAAGCCACCATTATTCCAAATTCCAAAACCAGAAAAAGACACTACAAAGATAGAAAATTATAGGCCAATATCCCTGGTAAATACAGATGCTAAAATCCTCAACATAATATTAGCAAAACAAATACAGCAATGCATCAAAAAGATCACACTCCATGATCAAGTGGGATTTATTCCAGGAATGCAACATTGGTACATTTGCAACACAATAAATGTGATGCACCACATAAACAAAATGAGGGATAAAAACCATATGATCATGTCAATAGATGCAGAAAATGCATTTGAAAAAATCCAGCACTGATTTATGATAAAAACTCTCAGCAAAGTGGGAATAAAGGGAACATATCTAAACATAATAAGGGCCATAAATGACAAACCCAGTGCCAGTATCATACTCAATAGGCAAAAACTACAAGTGTTACATTTAAGATCGGGAGCAAGACAGAGATGTCAACTTTCACCTCTCTTAATTCAACATAGTACTGGAAGTCTTAGCAACAGCATTACAAAAGGAGAAATAAAAGACATCCACATTGGAAAGGAAGAAGTAAAACTGTCTTTATTTGCAGATGACATAATACTGTACATAGACAACCCCAAAGATTCCACCAAGAAACTACTAGAACTGATTAATGAATTCAGCAAAGTAGCAGGATACAAAACTAATATCCTGAAATCAGTTGCAGTTTTATATACCAATAACAAAGTAACAGAAAAGGAAATTAGGAAAACAATCCCACCTGACCAGTGTGACCCAGTTGGTTGGGCATTGTCCTGTCAATCAAAAGGTCACCAGATCAATTCCCAGTCATGGCATATGTCTGCGCTGCGGGTTTGCTCTCCAGTCAGGGAGTGTACAAGAGGCAACAGATTGATGTTACTCTCTCACATAGATGTTTCTCTCTCTCTCCCTTTCTCCTTCCCTTCTCCTCTTTCTAAAAGTAAAAATAAAAATAATTTAAAAAAAGAAAACAATTCCATTTACAATTCCTTAAGAAAAAATAATACCTAGGAATAAACCTAACCAAGGATGTAAAAGACCTCTACTTGGAAAATTGTAAGACACTGAAGAAGATACAAATAAGTGGACACACATACTGTGTTCATGGATAGCAAAAATAACGTCATTAAAATGTCCATACTACCCAAAGCAATCTGAAGATTCATTGCAATTCCTATCAAGATTACAATGATGTATTTCACAGAACTAGAATAAATATTTCAAAAATTTATATGGAACAGAAGACCCTGCATAGCAACAGTGATCCTAGAAGGAAGAACAAAATTGGAGGATTCATACTACTTAATATCAAATTATACTACAAGGCCATAGTAATCAAAACAGTCTGACACTGGTATAAAAATAGACACATGGATTAATGAAACAGAATGGAGAGCCTAGAAATAAACCCACAACTTTATAATCAATTAATATAAAGTGAGCACATACAATAGGCTAAAGATAGTTTATTCAATAAATGGAGTTGGGAAATTGGACAGATATGTGAAGAAATATGAAAGTAACTCACCTTCTTATAGCACATACAAGAATAAATTAAAAATGGATTAAAGATTTAAATGTTGGACCTAAAATCATAAAAATCCTCAAAGAAAACATAGGCCTCAAAATCTCAGGCATTGCTTGTAGCAATATTTTATCAGATGTATCTCCCAAGTCAAGGGAACAAATGAAAAAATTAACAAATGGGACCACATCAAACTAAAAATTTTTTGCATAGCAAAGAAAACCATCAACAACATAAAAAGACAATACATGGAATAAGGGGACATATTCACCAATACATCTGATAAGGGGTTAATATCCAAAATTAATAAAGAACTTATAAAACTCAACACCAAAAAATTTCAATAAAAACATGAGCAAAGGACTTGAATAGACAATTCTCCAAGGAGGACATACAAATGGCCAAAAAACATATTTAAAAAATGCTCAACATCATTGATCATCAGAAAAAATGCAAATTAAAACCAGAATGAGATATCTCACACCTGTCAGAATGGCTATCACCAATAAATCAACAAACAACCAGTGCTGACAAGGATGTGGAGAAAGGGGAACCCTCTTGCACTGTCAGTGGAAATGCAGACTGCTGCAGCCACTGTGGAAAGCAGTGTGGAGATACCTCATAAAAATTAAAACTGGATCTGCCTTATGACCCAGTGATCCCACTTCTGGGAATATATCCGAAGGAACCCAAAACACTAATTCAAAAGAATGTAAGCACCCCTATGTTCATTGCAGCATTACTTAACAATCACGAAGTTATGGAAGCAGCCCAAGTGTCCATTAGTAGATGAGTGAATAAAACAACCTTGGGGACATTACAGGATGGAATACTACTTGACCATAAAAAAGAATAAAATGTTACCCTTTGTAATAGTATGGATGGACCTGGAGAACATATGCTAAGTGAAATAAGCCAATCAGAGAAAGACAAATACCATAAGATGTCACTCATACATGAATCTAATGAACAAACTGAACTAACAAGGAAAACGGAGACAGACTAGTAGATATGGGGCAGGATGATAGCTAAGCTTGGAAGGGGAGGTTAGGAAGTGGAGGGATTAAGCATAAAAGAAAAAGGACTCATGAACCTGGATAACAGTGTGGTACTTGCCGGGGGCAGGAGAGTATAAGAGGACTAAATGATAATGGAAAAAATACATAAAAATTGTTTTTAAAAAGAAGGCAATATACTTTTTGAGATAAACAAAAGCCAAGAGAATTCATCATCAGCAGACATGAGATACAAGAAAAATTAAAGGAAGTGGAAGCAAACTATATTGTTGAAATATCTTTATACTATATGTGGTATAAATATTATTTGAAAGTAAACTGTAATATGCTAAATAAAGATATATGTTTTAGACCCTAGATAAGCACTGTAAAAATGAAAAAAAAAAACAGTATAACTATAAATCAGTAGTGGAGATAAAGTGTAATAACATTAAAAATCAATCCAAAAGAAGGAAAAAGAACATATGGCCAATTAGAAAACATGTAGTAAAATGGCAAATGTAAACCAAGCCATCTTGATAATCACATTAAATGCAAATGGTATAACCACTCCATTACAAGGCAAAGATTATCAGATTGGAGAAAAATACAAGATATAACTATATGCCATATACAAGAAACTCACTTTCAATATAAAAATCATGCATAAGTTAAAAGTAAAAGGAAGCAACAAGATATACCATACAAACACTAATCAAAAGAAAGCATGAGTATATAACACAAGTTAATTTCAGACTAAGGAATATTATCAGACATAAAGAAAGGACATTTTAAAATAAAAGGGTCACTTCATTAAGGGAAACAATAATCCTGAAAGTGATGCATCTGAAAACATAGTTTTAGAATACATGAAGCAAAAACTGATAGAACTGAAGAGGAAGATGAACAAATCCAAACTTATAGTAGGCAATTTCAATGCTTCTCTCTTCGTTGATAGAACAAATAGAAATCTAGAAAGAAGATAGAAAATTTCAACAACATTGTCAACCAACTTGGCCTAATTAATATTTATAAAATAGTCCAATTAACAAAAACAGAATATAATTCTTTTGAGTTTACATGGAACAGTAAGTAACCAAAATAGACCATATTCTGAGGCATAAAATGTCTCAGTAAATTAAAACTATATGCTTTGACCACAATAGATTCAAATTAGAGAACAGTAACAGAAAGATATCTGGAAAAATCCCCAGATATTTGGAAATTAAACAACACATTTTTACATTATTATTGCAAATTGAATGAAAATGATGTGAAAGTCTTAACTTTAGATTAGAGATTATTTTTATTTATCCTTAAAAATAAAGTTTTCCTGAAGCTCCACGTTAAAGGTTTATAGATTTATGTTGAGACCAGGTCAAAATTTCATTGCCCAAATGATTAAGCAGAGTGTTATCAAAACAAGTATTATTCTTTTGTATATTAAAAATGACTATAGGTCTTTTCAGAGGGAGGGAGAGAGAGAGAGGAAGAAGGGAGGAAAGACAGATGGAAAGGGAGAAGGAGAGGGAGAGAAAGAGAGAAAAAAAGAGATTTCAAAAATATTACTGGAGTTGCTGCCACAATAAAAACTATTCAGATATAAAGAGATCATACCCTTTCCAGAAGACCAGAACAATTAAACTTACCCTCAAAAGAGTCACAAGAAAATAAAAATGTCCAATTTTTATCCATAACTTCTATTTGTAAAAATATTTTACTTATATGTGAATCTCCAGGAATGTTACTGATTTAGTAGTATAAGTTAACTAATATGCATTAGTTATATATTAGTTTAAGCACCATAGTAGATTTTATAATCTTTTTATCTGCTCATCCTCTAAAGTATTTTGATAGGTTATTTATTATTATATATTTTTCCATTATCATTTATCCCCCTTATATCCTTCCTCTTCCACCTCCACCCACCCCTCTCCCATCTGCAATCACCACACTGCTACCTGTGTCCATGAGTCCTCTTTCTTTTTTGCTTGAACCCTTCACCCCTAACCTCCCCATCAGCACTGTCAACCTGCTCTCCATCTATGAATCTGTCTCTATTTTGCTTGTTAGTTCAGTTTGTTCATTAGATGCTATATATAAGTGAAATCATATGGTATTTGGCTTTCTCTGACTGACTTACTTCACTTAGCAAAATGTTGTCCTGGTCCATCCATACTGTCACAAAGGCTAAAATTTTCTTTTTTATGGCTGAGTAGCATTCCATCCTATAAATGTCCCATAGTTGTTTTATCCACTCATCTACTGATGGACACTTGGGCTGCTTCCAAATCTTGGCTCTTGTAAATAATGCTGCAATGAACATAGGGGTGCTGATGTTCTTTCAAATCAGTGTTTCAGGTTTCTTCAGATAAATTCCCAGAAGTGGGATCACTGGGTCATAAGGCAGTTCCATTTTTTAATTTATTGAGGTAACTGCACACTGCCTTCCACAGTGGCTGTACCAGTCTGCGTGCCCACCAACAGTGCAAAAGGGTTCGCCTTTCTCCACACCCTCACCAACACTTGTGGTTTGTTGATTTATTGGGGGCTGCCATTCTGACAGGTGTGAGATGGTATCTCACTCTGGTTTTAATTTGCATTTCTCTGATGATTAGTGATGTTGAGCATTTTTTTCATATGTTTATTGGCCATCTGTGTCCTCTTTGAAGAAGTGTCTCTTCAGGTCCTCTGCTCATTTTTTAATTGGATTTTATATTGTTGTTGTTGTTTTTCAATGTTGAGTTTTATAAGTTCTTTATAAATTTTGGATATCAACCCTTTATCAGATGTATTGGTAAATATGTTCTCCTATTCCTTAGGTTGTCTGTTTATTTTGCTGTGCAAACATTTTTTTTAGTTTGATATAGTCCCATTTGTTTATTTTTTTCTTTTGCTTGCCTCTCCTGAGGAGATATATCAGAAAAAATATTGCTATAAGCAATGTTCGAGATTTTACTGCCCAGGTTTTCTTCTAGGATAAAATGTTTCATAAATTAAAGTTTAAAGTTGAAAAAACTGAGGGCAAAAGTAATTTGCACAGTCACAGAACCAGTAAATGGTAGAGGAAATACTCTAATCCAGACCTCCATGACTTCAATACACAAATTCCATAATTTGAATGATAGAAGTGATTTCCTTCTTTTTCTCCATTCATTCCTTAAACATGTAACTTCTCTAGCAGCCGGTGGGAAAGAACAGAGCCCTATAGTCTGAATGATTGTGTAGAGTCACTGGTTCCCTAGGAGAGTGTGTGCATACAAGGTTTTTACTCTGTCCCACCCAGTTCCCAGTCAGCCTCAACCACTCTGGCATCTCCCTGTTTGTTGGAAGAACCATCACTGCCTGACTCCAGCACCAGTCCGTTCTGGATCATGTGCACTGGAAGCTTCACCTGCCTCCTGCGGCTCACCAAGTGCACGGGCCAACCTTGTGTGCATGGAAGGGGCATCTCTACACATGCTGCCTGCCAGCCGCCCCAGCATGCCTCATCCACACCCACAGACACTATGAAAACATGAATGAGATATTTAGGCATATGTCAGCCTGACCGACACTATTGTCCCAATTAGAGGAACACTATGTGCAGTTGTCAAATAACCAGTAACTCTAATAGAATGGTTGGGTAATTTTTGATCAAGTGAAAAGTTTAAAAACTTCTCAAAAGCATATGCTTTACAGAACAATATCCAGGACAAAGCATGCATGGCTTAGATGTTAAGTTTGAAGTTGTGGGCACATAATATATCCTACCTTTGAACAGAATTATCACTCTTTAGGTGTGGAGTTAGGTGTGGAGTTTTATTTCCTTTCCAACTCCCACTCCTTGACATGAGCTTAGAGTTTATTTACCTTGTTAGCTTAAGTAAGATATTTCTGTAGTTTGACTCTCATGGATCTCTGAAAGTTCAAATTCCACCATGCCCAAAATGTTAGTAACCTTTCGATAAATGCAATTGAACTCATCCTGTACAAGGAAAGACTCCTCCATAGAGCATGCTGGCTCAGTTAGTTTCAACTGATTAGTACCAGACTAAGTGTCAACAACAAAGAGCTGAGCTTATAGATGATGAGACTGTACATGTTTTCAGAGTATCTCTTTTCAACACTTAGAATTTTGCACACCAACTGCCTGCAGAAAAATGGTCAAAGATAAGATGTTACACATTGTATTACTTTGTGGTAGATCACATGGATTCACTTCAAGTCAATACATGTGTTAAGCTCTACTATAGGATGGTTTCAGGATGATCCAAGCGCATTACATTCAAGCTCACCTGCTGCGTGGCCTGGTTCCTAACAGACCCGGACCAGTAGCTGTACAAGGCCCAGAGGTTGGAGATCCCTGCTATCTGCCATCTCTAATATTCTGCAATAGCAATAATTTTTAATGACCTTTTTCTCATTTTTATCTTTCACATTACATAGATGAGAATCTTAGATAAGAAACTGCTTGGATAAGATATAAAACAATTTAAGATTGCTGGAACATATTTTAAGATTAATTTTTTCAAGCATTTGTGCAAATTTATAGTTCTACTTGAAGTTTTAAATTTGGTAGTCTGTGTGGGTTTTAATTTTTGCTCCCAAGTGCCATGTAGATGCTACTAAGCCTCTGATAAATGTTACTCTGTGGAAAACTACCCCTTTAAAAAATATTACTCTCAGTAAAATGTTTAATAAGCTTAACTAAATATTTTGAAAGCATATTTTGTTCTTTGTGTGTGTAATAAATAATGAGAATAATAGAAGATCTTATTGGATGACCAGTCTGTAATTGTGTCAAGGAAGGAATACAATGAAACAAGTTCTTTCAGTTACTTCCTCAAACAGCCAAAACGGGGGAAGTGGAGGAAAGGTCCCATGAACACTGTGACTGGAGAACCAAAAAGCTTGACGTGTAAACTTGGAGAAATGACAGCTTTAGAAAACAAAACCAACGAAAGAGAACACCTTTCAGAATGGTGTAAGATTCACGAAAGGCAAACATTCACTAGAGTCGGAACTTTACTGTCTACAGAAAGATAAGTGGCCTTTTTGACTTTCACCATGATTAACAAGCACTTCTTTGAAATTGTGTTGGTGGTTCTGGCCTCTTCCACTCTCCTCTCTTGAACTGAAACTGGTTCTCTTCCAACAAAGAAGCGTGAACAGAGAAAGTTTCAAGCTTTGGAATCATTTGCAAACCTCATTAGTTCAGCCGTGTCTACCACATAGAAAAACTCCCTGCTTCCCCAGAAGGCTGTGAGTCCTCACCCGTAAGAGAAAGGGTATGCACTGACCGTTCTCCATGAGACACTTCAGCAGATCTTCAACCTTTTGGGGGCAAATATTTCTCTGGATGGTTGGGAGGAAAGTCAGATGAAGAAGCTCCTCATTGAACTTCATCAACAACTAGAATATCTAGAAACGTTCATGGAACTGCAAGGAGATCAGAAAAGTGGTACCATAGGTAGTGACAACCTTAGGTTACAGGTTATAATGTACTTTCGAAGGATTCGTGATTACCTGGGAAACCAGGAATACAACAGCTGTGCCTAGACCACTGTCCATGTGGAAATCAACCGGTGTCTATTCTTTGTGTTCTGACTCACAGGAAAGCTGAGCAAACAAGAAATGGGCCCTTGAACCATGTGAAGCAAGAGGCACCTGCAGGCTTTAAAAGCATAAGGTAGGTGGAGGTACGGAAGGACTTCTCCGGACATTACTAATTCTTTTTGTCATGACATGGTAGCATAGTTTTGGTTTTGTGTGTATACATATATCTGTGCTTTAAGATTATGGACATTGACAAATGTTTTTATTTTAGTAATGTTTTTATTTTAGAAAATTTATATTTTCTATCCCTCTTAAACTTTTATGAGTTGAAATCTATTTATTAATATTTCATAATTGGTTCTTCAAATGGGTATATTTTCATAAAAGTTAGAAGGGTAAATATAATAAAATATATTTCCACTGTAATCATACTTTTCTAGACATAGGACATCATTCCAGTGATTTTCTTATTTGCCAGAAATTGATAGAAGCAATGTGAAATACTAGGAATAATTTGCATTGCATGATTTGAAAATATCACCACACACTGAATATTTGTTATAGGTGACAAAAATAGAAATATAACTAAAATATGTGAACAGTTTGCAGAGGAAAGAAATGAAAACCACCTCAACCTCACTCATAATAATAGAATTACAAATTATAAGTGAAGAACATGACATTTATACCCTATCAAGTATGTAAGAGCCCAAAATTTGATGAAAAAAAATTCTTGCAGAGACTTTGGGGAGGGATGCTCTTAAAATTTTCCAGGGCACTGGAAATTGATACAATTACTGTGGAGGAATTTTGGTGTCTCTGTCAAAATTACAGATGCATATAGCCTGTAATCCATCCATTCTAGGTTTGGAAACGTATCCTAGAAAAAATACTTGCACATGTGTGAAATGACTTATGTAAATACACTAC
The DNA here is from genome assembly GCA_004027475.1 of Anoura caudifer. NCBI lineage: Eukaryota > Metazoa > Chordata > Mammalia > Chiroptera > Phyllostomidae > Anoura > Anoura caudifer. The sequence continues at coordinate 6,532 of PVKU01005294.1, read as the reverse complement.
TATTCATTGCAACATTATTTATAATATCAAAAGACAGGAAACCACCCAAATTCTTCTAATTAGAGACTGATAATGTGTAGTCAAACAAAGGAACACTATTCAGCTGGAGTAAAGCATGAGGGTTTCTTTTTCCATAAAAAAAAGTCAAAATATAAAGTAGAAGAGTAAAAAAAGTAAGCAAGTTGCAGAAGTGTGTATAAAATTCTATATTTGAAATAACAATATGAGATTTATATTTTACCTTATTTATTTATGAATAAATAAAGGATATATAAGAAATAAATTGCAGTGATGTATTGGGGGAGGGAAGGAAGAGAGACTAAGGGAGTAAGACAGAGTGGGAGAGGTTTTACAACATGTTTCCATATTTAAATTTTTAAGAATGTGAATTTTGCCAACTAGAATAATAAACTGAAATGTATCTAACAAGTCAGAGTTACCAGAAATCTGGATGGATACTTCCTGGTGAAAGGAAGTGCCAAGTGCCGATTAGGAGCAACAGGACTGAGCCAGCCGCCCTTGGTTGGGGCGGACAGGAGAAGGGCTGGACAGAGCGAAGAGCGCCTGTGCCAAGGGAGAAGGTTCCTGCTCCTGGGATAGGCTGGTGAGAAAGGAGTCCAGCTCTTCCAGCTAGGAGCTCCCAGAAACCATTAAGGAACAAATGTGGGGCCAGGGAAACTGAAATTCATTGAGCCTTGCTCACTTTCCCACAGTCATAGTGACCTGTGTCCACTGTAAGAAGCAGAGCCATGCTCCCCAAATGTGCATCTAGTTCTACTTTGTCGTATTCTGCTTCGGACTCATTGTATAATTTGAGATAAAAGTTATCACTGAATGTAAAGCTTGCTGAAGAACAAAACATATTCTATTCTAGGAAATGCAATCATCTACAGGGACAGAAAACGCTACCTGGGGGTGGGGAGGTAAGGGTGGAGAGGGACAGAAAAAGGGATTAGAAGTAACTTGGGGTGATGGGTATCTTCATTATCTTGATTGTTGGAATGGTTTTATGGATACATATACTGTATGTGTGTCCCAGCTTATGATTTGGGTTTATATTCTCTGCAGGTAGTAGATCCTTGCTCCATCTGTACCAGAGGACCTTGTCAGTGCCTTCTTCCATAAGCATGTCCCAGCACACCCGCCATATTATTGTCTGCAGGAGTGTCCTTCCTGACTGCAATAGAGACCCAGAAAGGATTTCTTAGCTGATGGAACAGTAAATGGTAAATTGGGAACAGGATATTGAATCAGAGGAGTCCTGTTTGGTGAAAACTAGGGCTCTATAAGGAAACAAATCATTACCATGAGGAGTGGAAACATAGGTCCAAGACCTAGAAGAGTCAAGAAAGAAAAGATATGCTTTTTATTCATTCATACCACTAATAAAACTCATGTTACAGAAAAAATAAACTTCCAAGATTGAAACATTTTTATATAAAATTATCTTAAAATTTTTACTTATTAAATGAGAAACATTATTAGCATTTTCTTATTTCTGTATTGGTAGAAAATTCTGACTGCTTTCTACAGTGTTAAGTGATCGATGCTTTCTGCTCTACCTCTAGTTTTCAAACAATCCAGCAAAACACTCTTCCCCAAGTTTTCTCCTGATGATGCAAAGACAATGCTCTTTCTCCAGTTGCAAATGCATGGAATACCGAGCTAAGATGAACATCCCTTGCATCAGTCTAATAGAAATATTGGAAACAATATTAAAAAATCAATTTTAAACATAGAGCTAACTTTTGAAATGGTAGTTCTAGTTCTCATGAGGCAATTTAGTTGGTTCCCAGTACTTAGTTGTTGTGGTCAGTGGCCAGTACCGAGCCAACATGCTCCTGCTGGCTCTTTGTCAAATTGCTGAGAAGACCAAAAGTACTGCTTCACATAGGCAGTCTGCAAATAGAGTTCCAGAGAAACAGCACCTATTTCAGGAGGGTGATGGAATTCTAGAGCAACTAAAGTGTGAGCTAGTTGTGCCCTCCTGCATAGAGCTACCCTGATTGTCACAGCTGGTGGAACAGCAAAAGCCATATGTCAGTTGGCTGTCACTTCACTTCCCAAGAAACAGAAGTGACTTCAGTTTATTCCCAACAATCAATTGGTTCAGTTTCATTCAGCTCTCTATTGACCAGTAAGCTGATAAATAACTGAGTTCTTCTTTGTGCATCAATATTTACTGACTTCTACTAACTGCCACCAACAAAGAAATCTTTACTATGAAAAAAATTCAAAAAATAAACATATAGCCATTTGTTAAATACACAAAGAGAGATATCTAAGTTCCAGAAAAACAAAAGAAAGTCAAATTATCCCATTTCTACCTTTTTATTTCCACAAATCCTAATATTTAGATATAATTACATATCAATTTTCACCAATGTGATCATTCTTTTTCTTTAACTTGCTTTTTCACTCAAGAAAGCACTCATAATTACGTGAGCACCCTTGAATGCTGCTGAGTCTGGATCTGCATCATTTAATTTAATATAGCTGAACAATATAATGTAAAGCAGCCATAGTTTACTTAACTATTCACCTGTACTGGAACATTAAGTTGACTTCCATTAACTTTCTTGTAGATAATGCTACACAATGAACAAATCTGAGTATTATTTAGTATTTCTGTAAGAGGAACTCCTCCTTCTATATTCACTGGATCTAATGACTTAGAATTTTTGATAAATGTTACCAAACTAATCACCAATAATGTTTGAAATTTTTGCACTTCTACCAAGTCTGTGAAAGTGCACACTCTTACTCCAACTATCACCAAGTGATCTGTTTTTGTTTATCAGCTTTGTCATTTGATATTTCATTTTTCTGCGAAACCCATGGTTGTGAGGGAGGCTGACTATCCACAAAGTCCATGGTCGCAAGGAAGGCAGGCTCTCTGACATGTGCATGTTCTCTACTCAGTTATTTCTGCTTCTGTAAATTGTCTCTTTATATTATTTTGCTCAGATTTTTTTGAATTCTTAAACTTTCTTGAAAAATGTTAGTACTCTTATATGATATAAAGCTTTTTTAACCTTATATAATTTAAATTTTATGATTTGTTTTTTCTAGACAGACTTTCTAAAAAAATTATGCGTTAAAATATGTTGCTCTATTCTTCTGTGGTCTTTAGAGCTCATCCTTCTCATATCTTTGTAGCTGTTAAAAGAACAGACTGATGTAGGTTCTTTCCTATCCTTATTTTATAGAGAAGAAAACAAAGAGAGATTAAACAACTTTCCCAAGGTCACGACCTTATTTGGAACTCAGACCCTCTGACTCCACATCCTTCATCAATTCTGGGACTACTACTGCCCATAAGAATCAGAGATTGCTGAGAATCTGATCGCCTCTCCAGAACAGTCTTCAATAAATAAATAAATAATAAGTTCTTCCTCCCCAATTCCAATTTGTCCCAGCAATGACGGGCACTATTGCCTTATGACAATTTATGATACAATTAACTTATAATACAATTAATTTAGTCATCAATTTCTGGTACAGTTAATTTAGTCCTCACTTCCCTTATACTGGCTACAAACCAATCTTGTTATCCTGAGGACGTTTCCTTCTAAGTTTGACTGGCCGTGTTTACCTCTTCCAACAATCAGCCATCCTGCACCTTGCCTTAAAATGTGGCTGGAGGTGGAGGACCACAAGTGTAACAGCCCACCCAGATCTTCCACAGGAAAGACCAGCAGACCTTCGACTGGGCAAAGTAACACATTTGTAGCTTAAATGAAATAAACTTGACATCTTCTATTTTTATCTGCAACCAAGAGTTCAATATACCAGAATTTGCCTACTTTCTTACATTTCAAACTCTTGAGCTACTGCTGGCTCTTACAACCTTTTCATAATTTTTTTATGCTTTTTTAATTGAGTAAATGAGTATCATATGACTGGTGCAGTCTCCTAGTGGAATCAGAACTTAAAAGCACCTAAACACAGTTAAAATGAGCTCCTGGATTCTTTGGCAGCTTGTGTGATGTAGATGTGTGGGCAGTGCTGGTGCTGCAGCTGCCTTTATTTACTGTTCTGTGCATGGCTGGATAGCAGGGGCGTCTTGACCTCTGCAGAGGAGGGCTTGGCAGGTGGGAGAGTCCAGGTTTGGCCACGTTCACACTCTCACTCCTGCAGCCAGCAAAACTCAGCTGCCTGTCAATGGCACTGCAACATGATCCTGCCTCCCCTCGTTCTCTTCCCCCAGGTGACCACATACATGCCTTGGCCAAAGCCCAGAGCCTGGACAGGGCCTGTGCATGACTGAGCAGTAGCTAAGAACGGCAATGCTCACTCATCTTCTGCCCTGCTTTGACAGCCCCATGTCTCAGTTCTCCAATACTTTGGAACATACAAGTTAATAACAAAATGAACAAAACCTCAGGACAACTCTAACATTAAACAAGAAATAATGGAAACAATAATATTAAAAATAGAAAGGAATTGACCTTGGCTACCTCAACTTTAAATGAGTTTTAAAGTACCCATAGTAAAAGAAATATAGCAATGAGTTCAGTAATCATGTTAATAAAGCAAACAATCTAAAAATAGTTGTGCTATCAGAATCAATTAGATTTAGGGTAAAGATGTATGTGTTGCAATAAGGAGAAAATTAACATTTCAAATGACATTCTAGGAAAATGGTCATTCTAACAGAAAGTAATTTAGATTATCATTTCATATCGTAGATTTAAAAACTGGTGATGGAATACTGAATTTAATGTAAAAATTGATTAACAAAAGGATTTGAATATGTGTAAAATCAAAAGAGGAATGTGACTAGGAGGAGGCTTGGTTCTATGTCCTAAGGCCTTGGAGAAACATACAAGCACATGTCCAGCTCTTTATATACAAGTGAAATTAAATACAAGTGTACATCAAAAGAATATGGGTAAAGTTTATAGAAAAAGTTTATGTCAAAGACTAGAAATGTAAAAATTATAAATAATGTAAATGACCAACATAAAACTAAAGTAAGTGAAGTATCAGATAAAAAGAAATGAAGCTTGATTATAAAATTTGTTTGAAAAAAGAAACTACAACTAGCAAACAAATGGGTTATCACTGAAACTCATTGCAAAGTGATATTAACTGGAAAAATGATAAATTACTCTTTAACCAAATAAGCAAGTATTAAGTAAAATACCTAAATAAGCAATAGCTTAAATCAAATCTCTCAGATATTTAAAATGTTTATATATTTTGTGCCAATTCATCTATTCTTTGAAAATGATTCTCAGAAAATATGAAGAAAAATGGGCATGGTCATGTTAACCCACATCACCCTCCAGGCACCATCTGTGTCACTCCTCTGCTTTGTAAACAAGCTTACACATCTTCTATGCATCATGTCTCTAATTCTCATTTTTGTGTTTCTTTTTTAACCCAAGTCCAACCTGGTTCCTGTCCCACCAAATCAGCTAAACCAGCCTCTCCTAAGTTCACCAATGGCATCTGTTTTCAGGTCCACGGGGACAATTCCTTCACATCTGCCCTACAAGCATATTCTACCTTTTAAAAACACTTCTTCCCTTTTTATTCCACTAGAGTTTTTACCCCACTAGTATTTCTCCCACTCTCCCCTATTTATCCTTCTAATTTCACTGGCCCCTCCACCTGAGTGCCCTTTGCAGACTCTCCTCTGCCTAACCTTTAAATGCTGGGGGTCTTCAGGATGAGGTTTAGCTCTCCTTCTTATTGTCCACTCCATACGTGACCATATCCGTTCCAAGGCCATTATTACCAGGTATGAATAAGGGATCCCAACTTAATCCCTCCCCATGACACTTTTGTAAATTCGAGACCCGTATTACCTCTATATCCGGAGGGCACCACACAACCTGGCTTAGAGAAAGTCAGTAAGTACTTATAATTTGAATACAATGTGATGGGTAAATGAATTGTGCCATCTATTTTTTAAGTAAGTTGCACAATCTGGTTTGCTGTTTCTCGTTGGGATAAGTCAATACAAAAAGTTTCTTCTTATAAAAATTTAATACACACAGATAACTATAAATTGACTAAACATAAAGAATATATTTTATTATAATAACACAATATAAAGGTGCACATGCCAAATATTACATGAACAGAAAAAAGCCAAACCTTCCAAATACATAAATAATTTAATTTTTAAATGAATAAATAAATAAATAATACATACATATACACATAATAAAACATCAACATAGGCTTCTGTAAGCCACTGGTGCCTATAAGGCTGAACAGGATTTGACTTACTATTCCTGAAAACTTTTAACAATTCGATTGTATTCATGTGATGATCAGAGCAGAAACAAAAGGAAGTTTGACCTGGCAGAACAGGAGGAGATGTGATGTTATCAGTCACGGAGAATCATGTCCATGCTCAGCCAGGTGCCCCTCCTTACTGCGCAGTCTCCTCCACCTCCAGGTATGCAGATAAAGACAAGGATCTCCTGATTTCTGCTCTGACAATCTCCCAGGCACAAGGGCTGTGCTGCTTCTCCTGCAGGTAGAGAGTGATTCTCTGGAAGTATTGCCTCACAGC